>CAUYQU010037632.1:0-49390 GCA_963574635.1 Cheracebus regulus
GACTTCGTTTTTTTTGAGATGGAGTCTCGCTTTGTTGCCCAGGCTGGAGCACAGTGGCATGATCTTGGCTCACTGCAAACTCCACCTCCCAGGATCAAGCGATTCTCCTGCCTCAGCCTCCTGAGTAGCTGGGATTACAGGCAAACACTACCACGCCCAGGTAATTTTTGTATTTGTGGTAGAGATGGGATTTTACCATGTTGGCCAGGCTGGTCTTGAACTCCTGACCTTATGATCTGCCCACTTCGGCCTCCCAAAGTGCGAAGCTAGGACTTTAAAGACTAAAGGGCCTTGACATACATGGTGGCTTGTTGTCTTAACCTCAGTTGGAATAAGACAGAATATTCACCTCCCTGTCTATAGCTAAGTTTTTGTGAATGTTGAGACCCCCGGCATGGAAGAACTTTGTGACCAGGTGGTATAATCTATGCAAATGTTACTATACGTTTGTTAGGTGCGTTGAATGCCCTTCCTGAGAAGGAGGCATCTCTCCATGTCTGTGTGCAGGAGAGCGATGATGGAGGGCCACTCACTGTCTGTGCCCGGGAAAATCCCAGGACAAGGAAGGCAATGAGCCCCAGATGTGAGTCCACGATCTGCTGGCACGTTGTGTGGATGTGGGCAGGTGAGCGCCGGGCTCAGAGTCCTCATCTGAAAGATGAACAGAGTTGCTCCTCCATTTTGCCCTGCAGCATTTTTCAGGGTATCAAGATAGGAACAAATTTGCAAGAGTCTAATTCATTTGTAAAAGGAATGCATTTCTGACACCTGCCACAACGTGGCTGGACCTTGAAGACATCGTGCTAAATGAAAGAAGCCAAATGCACTGGACAAATAGTGCAGGGTTCTCCTTACATGAGGTTCCAAGAACAGGCAAATTCATAGACACAGAAAGGGGAATGGGGGTCCTGGGGCTGGGGTCCAGGGGATTAGGAAGCTGGAATTTGGTGGGTCCAGAGTTCCGGTTAGGGGTGATGGAAAAGTTCTGGAGCTGGATGGTTGGTGATGATTGCAGAAGAAAGTGAATGTACCTTATGCCACTGAATTGTACCCTAAAGATGGTGAAATGGTACATTTTATGTTGACTATACTCAGCCACAATAAAAATAGCAAAAAACCCCAACAACCATGGAAAGTAATGGTACAAATTCAGGTTATAGGATGAAACGTCGGTTCTCTTTTTCCCAGGGTCAGAGAGACTAGAGCATGGAAACAAGAAGGAACGGCGGCTGATGGACCGTCTGTTCGTCCTTGATGTTTCTGGCATTGCCCAAGCCTGGCGGCTGAGCAGAGGCAGAAGCAGCAGCCGGGGCCTGGGCCGGGCGGTGGCCCTCCGTCGAGTCACCGTGACTGTGAGGGCTCCTGTCCGTTTCTTCTGTAAAATGCGGTGTTCATTCCGGATGGCCTTCCACGCCCGCACCTTGCCCCCACCTTCCTCCCACAGGGCTACAATTCTCAAATTTCATTCACTTTCTTTTGATCCGGTTCTTTCCTATTCTTTTAGATAATGTCATCTTGGATTACTTTTTATAAACATATGGGAGAAAATTGTATTTTGTTATTAACTTAAAAAAAATTGCGAACCACCAAGGTGCTACAGATTCTGAAAAACACCCTTTCCAACAATAAACACCCCAGGCGGGGCTGGTGCGGCCCAGGTGGCCGAGTCGCCGGCCGTGGAGGGGGCTGCCTTGCTGCTCTTCCGCGCCCTCTGGTGGCCTCTCCCCATCACTGTCGCCACTCGCGTAGGATTCTCCGGGGCTTGTGCCTTGGGTTGGCTGAGATCACTCACTTGTCTCAGGAAGAAATGTATACCAGCAAACGTGTGTCTGGTTCTTCTGGTAGAGACCAGGGAAATGACAACTTCCTATTCTGAAAGGCTCTCTATTAGTGGCCTGTGATGAAGATGCCCGAAAAAAGTGGCCCATCCATTATATTTATGTTGTGTGATATTGGGCCACAGAGGGTGAAGTCAATGAGAAGAATAAGTAATTGTAACAAGCGTTTTCATTCCCTTGGCAGGAATTTACTCATTAGCAATATACCTATTTTATGAAGGGAGATTAGATAAATTAGAGATTAAAGAAAGTGGAACAGATGTTTTTCCTCTGATAAGCATCATTCTATAACAAAACTCCAGAGGGTTGGAATCAGTGCAGAAAGCAGGAATGCACATTTTTATTTTTTGGTGGTTGCACATTTTGAGAAGGCAAAAAAAGAAAAAAAAAATACTAGGCTGGGGGGAGGTCGGGCCAGCGCAGGGTTGCACCCAGGCAGCATGCTGATACCTCCATTGTAACATACCTAATAATAGAGCCTTCTGCTTTGCGAGTACGTGCTAGGTGCCTTGTGTACTGTGGGAGCTCTGTGCCAGGTGCTTTGTGGACGTTCTCTTTAATCCCTCCAGCGACAGCGGTGGGGCAGCTGTTTTGTTTCTATTTCACAGATGAGAAAGGCAGCGAGGCGCTGAGAAGGCTAATGACTGGACGGAGATCGGGTCACGCAGTGGTCCTCAGCCGGCAGCATCAGCGTTGCCTGGGAGCTTGCCTGGAAAACGAAGATTCCTGGCCCCACCCTAGACATTCTGAATCAGAAACTCGGTTATGGGGTGTGGGGATCTGTATTTTTCTTTTTTTGAGAGGGAGTCTTGTGCTGTCACCCAGGCTGGAGTGCAGTGTTGTGATCTCAGCTCACTGCAACCTCCACCTTTTCGATTCAAGCAATTCTCCTGCCTCAGCCTCCCAAGTAGCTGGGATTACAGGCATAAGCCACCATGCCTGGCTACTTTTTGTATTTTTAGTAGAGACAGGGTTTCACCGTGTTGGCCAGGCTGGTCTCGAACTCCTGACCTCAGGTGATCCACCTGCCTTGGCCTCCCAAAATGCTGGGATTACAGGCGTGAGCCACCGTGCCCCATCTGGGGATGTGTATTTTTAAGGAGTCCTCTGGTGACTCTGATGTTGTTGAAGTTCGGGAACCACTGAGCTAGGGTGCTTAACCCTCACTGTGCATCTGAATCTGCTGGGAGGCTTAAGAAATGCAGCCACAGAGGCCTGGACCCCAACCCTTGGAGCCCTGATGTAACTGGTCTGGGTGGGGACCTGGGAAATTGTCCTGTGCAGCCAGGCCCCAGGCCCAGTGGGGCAGAGAAACAGCGTGGTGGGAATTGTGCTCAGGTCAAGTCTTGTTGCATCTTGAGACCTCTGTGTGGAAGCACCCCTGGCCGTGTCTTCAGTTCACAGCCTGCTTGGGCTGTGGGAGACCACCGAAGTCATCACCTGACTCTCCCCAGGAGTCAGAAGGGGCCAGTGGCCAGGCAAGCGAGTCCCATGTGGACCTGGCATCGTGGGCTCCCCACACCCGGGGTGGGCTGCCTGCCGTCCAGTTTTGGTGGCTTGACCAGAAGTTGGCTGCCTGTCTTCTCGGGGAGATTTTGTTTTCCTCTTAGAGAGAGCTCCAGGAGGAGACAGCAGATTGATCTCGCAGCCTCTCCTTCCTCTGAACTGTGTGGTGTTGGTGGTGACCCCTGGGTGTCGCACCCCCTGCTCCGGGACGCTCCCATCTGAGCAGGGCAGGGAGAATGGGAAGAGCCGGCCCTGATGGGGCCACTGACAGCACCATGGCCACTCGGCCTCTGTACTCGCTGCAGGAGGAAGCCTTCCCTGGCCTGGCTGGAAACCCACCTCAGAAAGCCCCTCGCAGCTGTGGCCAGCCGCTGTCCCATGCCACCCCTTGTGGGCTGCAGCTCAGGTTCTGGGCTTCTGTCCTGGATTCCTTGCCTGGCAGGATGCCAGATCAGTCACCATCTCCCCACTTCCCTGGCCAAGCGCCCCATGTTGCCATGTGGCTGTGTCTGCGCCTGACTTGTCTCCTTTGTCGGTGTTCACGTCTGAGCTAGTCACATTGCTCAGCACACAGTCGGGGTGAGGCTCAGCGCAGTCAGTGATCTGTAACCTGTTCTTCTGTCATGAACACATGAATTGAGTGGATGTCAGACACCAGGGTTCAGCCTGGAAGGGGCTTTCAAGAGATGTGTGACACCCCAGGAGTGGCTCGGAGTCAGGTAAGCACCTGGAGAATGAGCCCTGGATTTCTCTGCAGTCACGGTTTCCATAACCAGACTGGCACCCTTCTAACCCTGTTACCCTCCATTAGGGTCTTGCCTTTCTGGGATCTGTGATGTTGGCTCAATTCCTTGTGTCTCTACTTGTGACACAGGTGGCCTTACATACACCTGCCTTTTCATTTTTACAGGTGCCTTCTCAGGCCCTTCCTCCCAGGGAGGAGGGAAGCTCCATTTCTCCCTGCAGCAAAAGCTGTATAATGGTATCTACATAGATGGTAAACTTGCATGGGAGAGAATTATCTGTAATAATAATAATATTTATTCAGTTGTTTGTTCAGCCATTCATTTCTTAATTTGACAAACATTAACTGAATATCTACTATGTACCAGACACTCAGTCCAATCAATCAATTAATAGGAAATTAAAATACAGTTTACTAAATTGTGTGGTAGGGACCACAAAGCATTAGGAAAAGCTCCCAATCCAGTGATGGAGAGGGCATCAGGCAGTGTATCCCAGGAGGAGAAGGGACTGTGCTGGGATCTGTGTGTTGTGGAGGGTTTTCAGATGAAGAGGAGGGAGAAAAGAATAAGAGCGAAGGAAACAGTCTCTGACAAAGACCACAGGTAAGAGGGAGCTGTCAGTCTGTTCAGTGTCGGGGCACCGAATATGTGGGCGGGGGTATGGTGTCTTGCTCCCGAGTCTAGACTTCATCCCGAGCACTCCAGGTAACCATTATCCAGCTTCCATACTGATCAGTTCACAGCTGGCTTTATCTCTTGTACCACTCACTTCCTTTCTCCCCACTTAGATTATTTTGAAGGAAGGCCCTGATAACATTTTAACAGTATCTCTGAAAGAGAAGAACTTGCTGAAAAAACAGAACCATGATTTCATTATTCTATCAAAAATGAACAATTCCTAAATAATATCAAACATCCAGGTGGCTCTTAAATTTCTTCTGATTTTTCTAAAAACAATTCTTACAGTTTATTTGAATCAGGATCCATTGCAATCGGCTGATATGTCTCTTAAGTCATCTTTCTCTCTTTTTATTTCTCTGCAGTATATTTGTTCAAGAACAGGGTTTCTTTGTCCTGTATTCCCCACAGTTTAGATATGGTGACTATTTCCTTGTGGTGTTATTTAACATGTTCCTCTGTCTCCTGTACTTACTGTAAATTGGAAGGTGGGTGAGATTCAGGTTTGTTTTGTAAATTTCATAGGCGGTGTATCGGTTCACAGCCCTGGAGTGTCAGTAACCTTTCCAAGGTACCCTTAAAGCAAAAGAATACGCAACAGTTCTGTTGATGAAGCAGCATATTCAACAGCCTCATAAGTATTTATGCTCTAACAACTTAGCAGTTTTTTGAAAACCAATGAACATAAATTAAGTGAAAAAAATTTTCATTGCATTCTTAAATTTCACAATTACTTACTAGTTGGGCACCAAATGGCTTCTCAGACTTTGGAACACTGCTACCTTCATTTCTTCTTTTATCTGGATTTTTTCATGGTATGTATTTTTTTTTAAATTATTGTGATAAAATATATATAACATGAAGTTTACTGTTTTAACCATTTTTAAGTGCACAATTTAATGGCATTAAGTGCCTTCACAATGTTGTGCAACCATCACCACTATTCATTTCCAGAACTTTCTCATCACCACAAAGGGAAGTTCTGGACTCATTAAACAATATCTTCTCATTCTCCACTCCCCCGGCCCCTAGCAATCGCTATTCTACTTTCTGTCTCTGTGAATTTGACTGCTCTAGGTGCCTCATATAAGTGGAATGATATTTATCCTTTTGTGTTTGGCTTTTTTCACTTAGCATGCTTTCAAGTTTCATCCATGTTGTAGTATGTATCAGTTCTTCCTTTCTTTTTAAGACTGAGTAATACTTCATGGTATGGATACACCACCTTTTGTTTATCCATGCATCTGCTGATGGACATTTGGGTTGTTTCCACCTGTTGGCTATTGTGAATAGTGCTGCTATGAACATAGGTGAACCAGCATTTCTTTAAGTTCCTGTGCTCAGTTCCTTTGGGTGTATAAGAAGGTACTTACTTTTTATCACAGCAGTCTGGAAAACTCAACATCATACACATATGATATCATTGAAAGAAACATAGCTTGGCTTAATGAGGAAAGTGAGAGCTACCTTAAGCAGGTAGTTTGGGCAGTGCCTGGCATGTGTTGAGTACTGCTTTTTCTCCTCAGAAACTTCTGTGCCAGCCTTGCGGGCTCACAGCAGTGTCTGGGTGCTTCAGTGACAGTTGAGTTTGGGAGCTGCAGGATTATGTTTGAAAACACATCGGATGTGGAGAGGGGTGAGGAGGCTGGGGACCTGGCTAGCAGCCTTGGTGGCAATGCAGGCGAGAGATGATGGTTAGAGCTGAGACAGTGATATTGGAGATGGGGAGAGTGGCTGGACTGAGAAGCGTTGAGTGACCGCAGTGATTGTTGGTAAGGTGAGTGTTCTGTGAGCAGGGGAGACCTTTTCTAGAGTTGTCAAAGCCTGGAGTCAACAGAAAAGCACTGTGGTTTTTTTTTTTTTTCCGAGACAAGGTCTTGCTCTGTTGCTCAGGCTAGAGTGCAGTGGCATGATCATGGCTCACTGCAGCCTCTACCTCCTAGGCTCAAGCTATCCTCTACTTCAGCCTCCTGAGTAGCTAGAACTACAGGAATGTACTGCCATGCTGAGATAATTTTAAAAACTTTTTTTTTTTTTTTTGTAGAGATGTAGTTTCACCATGTTGCCTAGGCTAGTCTCAAACTCCTGGGCTGAAGTGATTCTCCTGCCTCAGCCTCCCAAAGTGCTGGGATTTTAGATGTGAGCCGTCATGCCCGGCCAGCACACTTTGCTTCTAACAGCAGTGGGCAGATCTGTCCCGGGAGGCTGAGGCCATCACTGGGGCTGCCTCCTTTATTGTCTTTGAGTCATTCTTGAATGCATCAATCCTTTTTATCATTAAAGGTACTTGACATATAAACAAGTCTGGCAATCAACTCATTGTTGTTTTAGTTTGGATCTTCTGCCTGGAAAGGCAGAAGAGAGATGAGTTGAGTATTGCAGGTCCCAGAGAGGTAACTTCAATTTGCGGGTGGAGATGCTGATTTTGTTAGGATATTCTCATTCACTGGATAGAACTAAAATTCTTATTGTTGTTACAGATTCGGTTAAAATAATCCAGTGTTTTGTCTAATTCTTGACTTTTTTTTTTTCTTGAGATAGAGTTTCACTCTTGTTGCTCATGGCTGGAGTGCAATGGCATGATTGCAGCTCACTGCAACCTCCACCTCCTGGGTTCAAGCTATTCTCCTGCCTTAGCCTCCCAAGTAGCTGAGATTTCAGGTGCCCACCATCACACCCAGCTAACTTTTGTATATTTAATAGAGACGGGGGTTTCACCATGTTGGCCAGGCTGGTCTTGAACTCCTGACCTCAGGTGATCCACCTGTCTTGGCCTCCCAAAGTATTGGGATTACAGGTGTGAGCCACTGCACTGGCCTAATTCTTTAATTCTTAATGAGTAAGTGAAATTGCCTTAATGACGTGTAGACAGGAAACACTCAGGCTGGTGTTTCTCTTCTTGCTCTGAGAGTTGTGGACAACCCCCAGCTCCTTCTGATGACACTGTTAGAAAATGGTCATGTGACCACAGGAGTGACTCTGATGGACCCCAGATGATAATCCCATATGATTAGGATGAATTCCTTGCTAGATTCATATGTTGCTTTTTGTCCAAGTCATTCTTTAGAAGCTGTGCTACTTCCTGCTATGTTAAGGACGTCTCTGCCCACAGTGAGGAGACCAGACCTGGCCTGACGAGCTGCTGAGCCCTTCCTCTCTGTCTTTATCTGGGACATGGGGATAGTGATGCCTACAGGACCTCCCTCATGGGGTTGTTGTCAGTTTCAGTAAGGTCGTCCTTGAGGAGGAGCTTTGCAAAGCATCAAGAACCAATCAGGCAGTCCCTTACATCAGAAGTCTGTGGCCAGACATACCCTGTAAGCCACAGAAAATCAAGGACTCAGATGCCCAGCCATGTCTCCATAGGCAGCAGTCCTGCTGTGGTGCTTCTCGTCAGCTCTGCCTTCTCACAGCCCTCCTGGTGTGAGCAGAGTTACTGCTGGGGCTAACAGTGTTTATTTTAGAGTCAACACATCCTTATACCTCATCATACCACAAAGAGAGGCATTTAGGTTGGACCATTCCACAAATGTTTACAGGACACCTTCTAGGAGCCAGGCATTGTTCTACTCTCTGCCAACACCAGGAGAACCAATAGATACTGTCCCTGCTCACATGGAGCCCACAGTGAGGGAGAGAAAGACACAGAAAGCAACAGCACCATGAACAACCCCCACACTAATAAATAAGAGCTGTGACAAATGCCTGAGGGGAGACGGGACTGTGAGGAGAGGTTATGGTCCAGGAGGGCTGGAAACAGGTCCCACGTCTCTGAGGAAGTGGTTTTGGGCTGAGACATAATGGCAAATGGGAGTTAGAGACTTTGGCAAAAATAACAGCCACGTGAAGGAAGACCCAAAGGCCAGCATTGCCTGGTTTCATGATCAAGGGGACGGTGGTGGCAGCTGATGAAGCCTGAAAGGACAGCAGACGCCATGCCACGCACGGCAGTTCTGTGGTGGTGTGGGTGTCACCTGACATGCAGTGGAGACCACGGGGTGTTAATGAGCAGGGCGGTGATGTGAACCCACGTGGAGAAGGGCCAATCCGGATGCTTGTGGAGGGTGGACAGGAGAGCCAGTCAGGAGGCTACGCCGTGGCCAGGTGGAGGTGACTGTAAGTGAAGGGCAGGAATGGAGGGATCTGGGCTGGGCTGGATAACAGGGAGGGAGAGGGAGGACCAAAGACAGTGCCCAGGTGTCTGCTACCTGCAGCTGAGTGCAGGAGGTCCCGTTTCCTGAGGGGGACACTAGAGTCCCGGTTCAAAGCTGTATGAGTACCCTGGGCTGTCATGACAAAGGATCTCAAAGCAGGTGGCTCAAAGACAGCAGAAATGTAATCTCTCACAATTCTGGCATCCAAAAATCTGAAATCACAGTGTCAGCAGGCCCGTCTGTCTTTAAAACCTGGAGGGAGGCTCCTTCCTTGCCCCTTCCAACGTCTGGCGGGTCTGGGACAGCATCTCTCCAGCCTCCGCCTCCGTCTTCACTGGGTGTCTCCCTGTGTCTTTGTGTCTTCCCGTGGTCGTCTTTTTATAAAGATACCGATCACAGTGGATAAGCAGCCCACTCTACTCCACTGAGACTGACTCTTAACCGATTATAACTGCAATGACCCCATTTCCAGGGAAGGTCACATTTGGAGGTCTTGGGGGTTAGGAAGTCAATAGATCTTTTCTTGGGGGACAAAAATTCAACCCATAACAGGTACATCACCTTCGAGATGCATGTAGACCTCTAGGTTAAGATTGGCCTTTGACATTCAGAAATGAAGTCTGGGCACAGATATAAAACAAAAATGGATGAGATCTCCTAGAGAGAGAAAAGGCAGAGGGTGAAGAGAGAGGACCCTCCCATTGGTCCCGAAGACCTGCAGGGGCCAGGAAACTTGCACAGAAGACTGAAAAAGAAAGAGATTATGAACATGGAACCTTATTTTCTTCCACAAGCCAGAAAGCATCCTGAGACCAGGTCTTAAAGGTTCTAGATTTCAGAGGCTGGAAATATATTAATACTTACTGTTACTCAAAAGTAATGACTAATGCAATTCAGGCTCTATTTTAAAAACTTGGCTGGGTGTGGTGGCTCACGCCTGTAATCCCAGCAGTTTGGGAGGCTGAGGCGGGCAGATCACCTGAGATCAGGAGCTAGAGACCAGCCTGGCCAACGTGGCAAAACCCCATCTCTACTAAAAATACACACACATACACACACACACACACACACACACACACACACACACACACACACACACACACACACACACACACACACTAGCCAGGCGTGGTGGTGGGCACCTGTAATCCCAGTTACTCGGGAGGCTGAGGCAGGAGAATTGCTTGAACCCAGGAAGCGGAGGTGATAGTGAGCCAAGATCACACCACTGCGCTCCAGCCTGGGCTACAAGAGCAAAACTCCGTTTCAATAAACAAAAAACCAACAAAAAACCACATTCATTAATCCTTTTGTGAAGTAAACACTCCTTTCCTAATGAAAACAGCCCACCACTTAACATCCAATGTTTTGAGCTTGTAATTTCATCTATCAGTTGCACCCACTGAAGCCTCTCTTGCTGGACCAGGTTCTGGAAAGGAGTGAAGGACACCTTTATTCCAAAGCAATGGCTAATCAGGGCTCACAGTGAGATGAAAATGCACAGCCATATGGAGGCCAGAACAAAATGGACACGTCTCCGTGGTGTCTGCCTACGGGGGTGGAACCTCTTTGAAACAAAATAATGCGATTGTTGAGGATCTCAGTTGAGGTTGAATGGGTGCCAGGGTGGAAAGAGGGTGGGGGTCAGTGCCAGGTGAGTCCGTGTGCCACGTGCCTCATGTATGCTGTCTGTGGTCATGTACACCGTCTGTGGTCAAGTACACTGTCCGTGAGTGGGCAACAGTGTGATCCCCATGCTCCAAATGAGGATGTGGGCACTCTAAGAGGTTAAGGGATTTACCCAACATTGTATAGCAGGGCTGGAATACTTTTTCTTCCCCAGACTTTTCCCTCTATATGGCTTATTTGAGCACAGACAGAGGCTTGCACAGTCTTATCCTGGGCATATTTACGAGGCCCAGAGGGTGACCAGGCTGTGGAGTAAGCCTCCATCTTATTTAGCCCAGGGCAGGTCTCAAGCACTTGGGTGGATATCAAGTCTTCATGAATCACGTGGGGGACTTGAGATCTTTATCTGAAAATGCCACTAAGTGTGTCAGGCACACCACTAAGCCTACTGAATCCAAATCTCCTGGTTGAGGGTAGGAGAGATTTTTTGTTTTGTTTTTGAAAATTTCTGCAGTGGTTTTGCTGTACATCCCTCCTCCAGTGGACAGTAATCTCTGCAGGACCCTTGGGGGTGGCAGTGAGGTGCTAATTGAATTGACAGTTATTAAGCCTTGCTCAGAGGTCTGGTTAGTTCTCAGATCACCTGAAGCTTTTAAGACCTAGAAAGTCTTGATTTCCCATGGGCAGGGAAGCGTATGACCTGGGTGGCTACAGCAGCAGCCTCAGGAGCAAGGTGCTACAGGTTGGGTGGGTGTTTGGCTGCCCGAGAAGAACTGGAGGTGATGGGCAGAGAAGTTAGAGAGATCTGGGGTTGCATAACAGCCCTGTTGGCTGTGATGTGGGAGAAAATGATTTAATTTCTTTGAGGCTCATTTTCTACCTCCAAACATGAGGGTGTCTCTTTCATAAGGTTGAAAGTATCATGAAATATTGGAAAATGCATCTCTTTGCTAGGGTGACAGCTCATCCGGTCTGCCCAGGAATATTCTGGTTTTAAGCCTAAAAGTCCTGTGTTGTGGGAAACCCTTTAGTCCCAGCCAAATTGGGACAGTTGGTGACTCTATGCTTGGGACAAATCAGATGCTCAATAATAAAGATGAATCACTTCCCAGTGCCACTTTCCCTGGTTGTTACACCTCACACTGGTACACCTGCCTGTAAAGGCAGCTGCATCTACTGTAAGGCAAAGGGAGAGAAGACCCCGTGTCCTTTCTGTGGGATGACAACACTGCTGAAATGACAACTCTGTAAATTCCATCTCTGCTCTAGACGAGATTTTGTCCGAATCCCCTTGTGACGTGTGTTCTGCGTTTGCAAAATCACTGAGCAGAGCTAAAGTAAAAACAGGGAGCATGGAATACGGTGGTGCTCACAGCCTCTTCTAGACACAAATGGACCAGCCAGGTGGTTCCTTCTCATTTTATGGGTGAATGGGGCAAGGCACAGAGCTTCTGAAATCCAAATCCTCCCTGTAACAGGAGCTGAGGCAGCAGCCTAGCAGTTCCACTAGTAAAGATTCCCAGTTCTCTGCACAGAAACACACAGCTGCCCACGAGCAACCTATGTGCAGAATTAAGCTCCAGAAATTGGGCTAAATTATTTGATTTAAATACTGGTCTATCTAGGGATGAAGGCCTAGGCAATGTAGATTCCCATTAATAACGAATGATTTGCTGTATTCTAATCCTGTTAAGCAGAGAGTTCCTGTGCAAATGTATTAGTGGCAATGTGTTTGTGAATTAAGCCCTTGGTGTATCAGGTTTATGAGCCTAATTGTCTATTCAAAAGGCTATCACTTTATCATGTCATGAAAATTAAAAAGGTCTCTTTTGTTGCAGTGTTTAGCTAATCCTCTGAATGGTATTTTCTCTTTCTTTCTCATTTTCTTTTTATTGAGCTTTATTATGATTTAAATGCAACTGAAGCAAATCCTGCCGTTACACTGAAATTGATTATTAAAATAACACCGATAATTACATATAGGTACTAGAAAATAACAGATGTGGCGGCGTGTGCAGGGAGATTAAACATTCCCCCCCCACCCACCCGGATTATACTAAAGAAGCGCCAGGGCAGGGCACTAAAAATAGGAGAATAGTACAATATATCTCTGAAATGGGAAAAGATTTAGTGACTGTTCTCCCTCAAGGAAGTTTGAGTGATTTTTTCTAAAATTATCATCTGGATCCAAAAATGACATCTAACGAGAAGGTATGAACAATTCATTTGACTATACCTTAATATCAGGCACTAATATGGCTGGCAAGGCTTTCCTATTTAGCTCCTTTATTCATTTTCTTCCAATGATGTCTTTTTCTTTTTTGAAAGAAAAAAAAAAACCCCTTTCAGATTAAAACATTTTGGTGCCTGGTCTCTCTTGCAAAAATAGTACTCAGGGGAAAGTTTTTAGTTAAATTCCACTTGGCTGTATTTGAACACCAAAAGAATTGATCTGTCTTTTTTGAAAGTTAAAAAATAAGCTTTATTTTAGTATGTGTTTAGAAAACTCAAAGGTATCTTTGTTTTCAAACTTCAACGGTCTAAGGACTTGTAACTGATTTGTTTGAAGAAATTTGCTTTTGAAAAAGAAAGTTTGGAGAGTGGAGAAAGCGTGTGCTCAGCACTCTGCCAAGCACCCTCCCTCCTCTTCATGGCTGCTGCGAGTCAGCGTCTGGGTGTTAGCGGTAGTGGACAGAGGGACAGGTGACCCTTCGATGTGGAGCAAGCGAGGAGGGGACCCTTGAGGGCCACTAGGAAGTGATGGGACTGGTTTTACAAGCAGGTGAATGTCCTTTCAAAAATAATTTCAAAGATACTTATGTCGGTAGACCACACATGTTTTCCAAGTAGGCTCCGATGAGACAGTCATAGACTCTCAAGATGGAAGGGACGTTCCCAGCCGTGGTCTAGTCCAGACACAGTATATGGGTGTCTTCCTGGTGTGATAACTTTTTCTAGGAAAATTTCTTGGGTGGTTATAGATTACTCAGTCTCAGTTGGAGTCCAATCTGATGAATGTGGTGACTCACCGAAGTGGAGGGCTGTTGGTTTTGCATGTCTAATGTCTGTTTCCCTCCTTCTGGCCCTGCTCCCTAACTTCCCTTTAGAGAAAGCATCCTTCCCCGGCTCTCAGACCACAGAGTTGGCCAGGCCAGACTCACCTCGTGTTGCAGGAGTGGGCAGAGGCCCCTGCTTGAGCCAGTTGGCAATCTCTGTCCTCTTCTCCATGCTGATTGTTCTGGAAGGAGCGACATGACCCAGAGTTGAGCCCTGGCAGTTGTTGTAACTCCTGGGGTGAGAGAAGAAGGAGAGCCAGCGCTGCTGGCCCCCACCCTGCAGGGAAGAGGGGAGCCCATCGGGGAACAAAGCAGACGTCGAGGAGCCCGGAGCCACCAGCCCTGCCGGCTGTGGACCTTTCAATCCTTTTGTCATCGTTTTTTATCCATTTGTTTTGTTCAAGCCTGTTTGAGTTGGAGACTCTGTCATTTATACATGAAAGGATTCTGTCTGACATTGTCATCAAATTGGATAAGATACTTTAGGAGGCAAACATTTGGAGTAACATAATGGGATGGTGCTCTTGCATGACTCAGAGGCAGGCTCCGAATGCAAATGCTGTGAAAAGGAGTTCAGTACGGCTTGGGGACCGCATTGGAGAACTGTATCGCTATTGTGAAAAGAACATGGTGTAGTCTCTAGACTTAGACAGACATGATTTAAATGCTGCTGGGAAAGAGAGACTATATATTTGCATGTAATTGGTGCTCAGTCATGTTAGATCTTTATCCTAAACTCTTGTATGTTACACACAAGCCTCTACATTCCCAATCCCGAATTAGTGAAAGTGGGTTTAGGTGTTGGGATGATTAGTCAGGAAGCAGCCTGGACCACAGTCCTGAAGGGGGTGTGTTGGTTACAGATTGCCCAGGTGGCTTAAAATAACCTCTATTCACCATCCCATAGTTGCCGAGCCGCAGGGGTCTGGGCATTGCAAGGCTCCAGTGAAGGTGCTGGCCAGGCTGAATTCTTGTCTGGGGTTAGGGTCCTCTTTCTAGCTCCTGCGGTGGCTGGCAGAATTGAGGTGTGTGTGACTGTGGGGCTGAGGTTCTGTCTCCTTGGTGGCCGTCAGGTGGGCTGCTGTCAGCTCCTTGCCAGCTGGCTCTTTTGCAACATGGCAGCCTCCTTCTTCAAGGCCAGCGTATTAGTGTTTTATTGCTGCTATAAGAAATCACCACCATTTAGTGGCTGAAAACACCACCAGTGTATTATTTCATAATTTCCACGTTAGAAGTCTGGACCCAGTATGGCTCAGCTGGCTTCTCGACTCCAGGTCCCAGAAGGTGTAGACAGGGTTTTGATTCTTTCTGCAGGTGCTGGGGAGCTAGTGGCTTCCAGGCTCATTCAGGTTGTTGGCAGGATTCAGGTCCTTGCAGTTGTATGACTGGGTCTCTACTGCCTTGTTGGCTGTGAGCCAAGGGATACGCTCAGCTTCTAGTAGCCCTGCATATGGATCCTGCATCTCAGGACCAGCAAGGGTGCCTTGAATCCTTTTCATGCTAGAAACCTCTTTGCCTTCCTTTTGCCAGTATCTCCATGATTCCAACCAGAGAACGTTCCCTGCTTTTAATGGCTTATGTGATTAAATTGGGCCCTTCTGGATAATCCAGGATAATTTTCATATTTGGGGGTCTGCAACCTTAATCACATTTGCAGACTTTTTTATTTGTTTGTTTGTAGGGACAGGGTCTCCCTATGTAACGCAGGCTGGTCTCTAATTCCTGGGCTCAACCACTCCTCCCGCTTTGGTGTCTGAAAGTGCAGGGATTACAGGCATGAGCCACAATACCCAGCCTACAGGGTCTTTTCTGCCATGTGATGTAACGTTACAAGCTCCCACAATTAGAGCATAGACATCTCTGGTGGGGTGGGGAGCATTACTCTCCTATCACAGCTGGCAAGAGAATCTCTCATTCTAGTCTGCTAAAATGGAGTTGCATTTAATGTGGCAAAGTCACAGGAAGGATTGTCCAATCACCTCTGCCATTTCTCTGGGCTGGAAGCATGTCACCAGCTCTGTCTGTACTCACGGGAGGGAAGGATGCGACGGTGTGACTCACTGGGGTCACCTTAGGGTGTGTCCCTACAGAGCTGGAAGCTGTGTGGGACGGAGTGCTTTGGTTGCCTGGCAGTTGGTGGCGTTTAAGACTCCTACTCCGGTGAGAAGGGAGGGAGGCTTTCTTTCAGCCTTTCTAGAATATTCTCTCCCTGCTGCAGGCAGGTCTTGCCCCAGGCAGCTGTCCTTGCCCGGCTTCTCCATCACTCATTTGCTATGCTTCTCCCCACCTGTGTATGGGTTCTGCTGGGAATTTTGAGGTTTCCCGTGGAGAGGTCTGGCCAGGCTTTGCTTTTACAGTGTAGACCTGCAAACATTTACTACTGTGAGCTGAGGACAGTGAGCCTAAGGTTTAGATGGGGGAGTTATTTAGGGCCCGAGGGTGGTGCTGGAGGACATGGGGTGCTTGCCCATAAGGCCCTGGTATAGGGCCGACACTGGGCTCCACTGCCTGCCCTGCACAGCCCAGGAGGTGAGCGGGACACTGAGAGGATGCGGGGAAGGCCGTGTGCTTCTTCCTAGGAGTGGGGCCCCCAAGGCGGGTGTTTCACACCCAAGGCAGTGCTGATTCTTTGCTTTCCTCAGCCTCATTCTTGTGGGTCACATTTCTCAAATCTCTTCTCCAAAAATGATTTGCAAATTGAGACATTTCTTACTGACATTCCTAAACAGTCACTGGGTACCACAGACATGTCCTGTCTTTGGGTGTGGAATCAGCCCGCACCTTCCTGAGCTGAGAGCTTGGCTGTGGGCTTAGTTACTGAAAACTGCATTTCTTTGTCAGGTAGAGGTTTATCACCACCACAGCAAGAAGGAATAGAAAATGCCATTAAATATCAAAATACAAAAGTGTTTCCTGGATTTATATTCTCCAACAAAACACAATTATGTTCCTCCCCAAAATAGGGATACTTATTTCGTATCTTTTCTGAAATAGACTGTTTTACATTTTGTCTTATCTAGAAAAAAACTAGTTTAGCACAACGATTCTCAGCAAAAGTATTCTGTCTCCTATGCCATTTGCTTAATCTAAATGATCTATTCTATTTATGGTCTCCAGGAGTTTTGAATTGTGTGTGCATGTGTGTGTGTGTTTATAGGTGGTAATCTTTGTGATAGGTGGGAGTCCAGAAAATGACCCTCTTTAAATGAATTTTATGACATATTAAAATGTTGCCCCATCCATTGTCAATTTTGTGTAGAGAAGGGAATAGTTGAAGCCCTGAAGTAGTAACTATCATTTTGTGTTTCAATTTAAAATTCAATTCAATTCACATAGTTGGGATTTAATAGTGCTGCAAACATTTCCCCATCTCTAATAAGGCACAAATTCGCACCTCTCCAGTGTGTCGAAAACAGATGAGAAAAATGCAGACATATTCTTTCAGGTCCGGGTGTGAGTTCTGCCAGCACCATCAACATGCTAGGGATAGTCTCAGATGTCTAATTTATGATGAAACTCAAAGACAGAAACTGTAAAATGTAATGTGACTTGCCCAGTTCAATGGTTTCATGGGCAGGTTAGTTCGGAGATGTATTTAACCAGCTTAAAGTATCAGATTTTGATAGATAAGAATAAGAACTCTAAAAGGATCCTTTAATAAATGAAGACTTATTTCAGTATCTTATTTTGGTGCTCTGACAGAGCCATTTCATCCAAATGTCTAGTCTTTCACCTTCATTACTGCTTCGTTCTTGAGATAGATGGTCTTATATCATTTTAGAAATCCTGAACACTAAGCTTCAGTGTGCTTCCTTCTCCTTTTGATCTGAAATATCACTATAGCTGCTCCTTCGTGCTGCTCTCTCTTGTGGTCTGTATAGGAAGAGAAACTCAGTCAGGCCATTGATAACTTTTGTGCATGGTCCCAAATGCTCCCACATGAAAATGTACAGAGGGCCAGGCGTGGTGGCTCATGCCTGTAATCCCAGTACTTTGGTAGGCCGAGGTGGGGGTGGGTGTAGTTCACCTGAGGTTGGGAGTTCCAGACCAGCCTGACCAACATGGAGAAACCATGTCTCTACTAAAAATAAAAAATTAGCTGAGCACAGCGGCACTTGCCTGTAATCCCAGCTACTCTGGAGGCTGAGGCAGGAGAATTGCTTGATCTCAGGAGGCGAAGGTTGCAGTGAGCTGAGATTGTGCCATTTCACTTCAGCCTGCGCTACAAGAGCAAAACACTGTTTCAAAAAAAAAAAAAAAAAAAAACCAAGAAAACGTACAGAGAACACAAATTGAGTCATGCATTTGCTGTTGAATTTCTATCAAGACACCTTTGCTGACTTATTAGTAAATGGCAGGTGCCCCCATAGCTGGGTAGGATAAATTGCGGGGGGCAGGGGACTCCCCCATGTGCTCAGCTGCCCCATGCACATTGCCTGATGTCCTGGGCTCTGCAGAACTTTCAAAAAATTAACACACTCACCAAATATGTTTTTTCTTGCTCATTAACTTGATAAAGCCCACTGTTTTTTTAGAATTACAGCAGCAAGTTGTAAATGATGTATGAAATGAAAAATCTTTTCTCGCCCAGTGAGCAGAGAGAGAGCTGACAATGGTCTGTCAATACTGCTGCTGCCCGCAGTAGCATCTAGACACCAAGACATTCCAGGACCCAAGATGTCCCAGTACCAGCAGTGACCTCAGAAGGAGTCAGGGATGGGCCCTCAGTGACCTCCTGGTACCAAGGCTTTCTGGCTCCTTCACATACTGCTGGGAAGCTGAAGACATTGTGGCTGAAAGAAATCAAGCATCTGAGCCTGGTACCTGCTTGCTGGGGCAGGATGGCCTTCGTCCTGTTTAAGAGTCAGGAGCAAACCTCTTGGGCCCACTGGTGTTTGAGGCTTTGCCCCTTGGCTTCATGCGTGGGGCTTTTGGCTAAGTTTGCATCACGTAGTTGTGGTCGGCTGCAATGTGTTGTTCCACTGCTGTGCATTTGCTTGATTAACTAACAAATGTTTACATGTGCATATACCCAGAACTGGGCCAGGCACGGTGAAGGAGAAAATGCACATAAAGTATAGATATATCCAAAATAAAAACCCAGCTCTGCCCTCCAGCTGCTGATAAGCCAGTCAGGTGAGAAGATAATTTACTTAATTAACATCTTTTCCCCAAATAGGATAATTTTATTCTTATTGTTGCCCTTGTGGTGCCATCACCGTGTTTCAGTCATCATGATGGAAAGTATATTAGTATATTTTTACCCACTTTTGTAAATAATATGTGTTCGTTGCTTAAAAAGGGGGAGAAAGCTAACGATGAAGGAAGGCAGTTTAAACACTGGCTGTGTGTCACTGGCTGCAGCATTAACCAAACTCCAAAAGGCTGATGTATACACCAGAATGCCAGTTGATCGTTTTAAAATGTGCACATGACCTGGGAAGGTGCACTGTAGTCAGAAGGTCGTGTGGGGAAACTTCACCTCTGACAGGGGGCCTGGTTAAAGGATGTGATTGCTTACTGGCATTAGGCTCTGAGAAGCAGCCCCAGTCGCCTTCCTTCCTCACAGGTGACCTGCCCCCAAGACTAGCTGTTGTGTCCACGGGCCAGGCAGCACTCCCTCTCCATCAGGACCGGAGGAGGCTTTGCATGTCTCCTTAGTCTACAGATACCAGTTTTACAGTTCAATGGCATAAGACAATGTTGTCTTCAAATTTGTGTGTCTCAGTTTTGTCCCTCTTCCCCCCTTCTGCGTAATCATGGTTGCCGCGTGCCCTTTGTGCTACACTAGAGTAGACAATATTAACTCTGGAGCTCTCCATGTTCCCCAGTAGCAGGGCACGAGTGCTCCCTCCGCTCAATGAATAACAACTGTGAATTTTACATCTGGCTTTGGTATGGGTTTGAGGTGAATTTCTGGGAGATACTCTTCACCCATTTAATTCAGGCAGTTTAACAATAGCCATTGAATGGCTTGGTGGTATGGAAGTAGACATGAATTGATGTCTTCCTGAGGGAAGGTGCGGGACATGCCTCTAGAGCAGAAATGACTGGGTCATGGCTTGTGTATCGTGGCCTTCCATCCATCTTAATGGTCAATGTGTATTGCTACATCGTTAGGCATTCTCTGTGGTCCTACCCTGCACTTCATGGAAAAGGTAGCTGAGACAACTGTCTTGACTGTGTCAAGGTTGATTCCGGTGGCTGTGTGTATATGTGTTTTGACTCCTCTTAATACAAAAATGCCAATAGATCGAAAGCCGCCTACAGCATTTGTCAATACATTGACTGCATGGTAAAAAGTCTACATTCTAGGGTTAGAGGTCCATCATAGACATTGGCTGCTCTGTAAATACTAGGAAGGCACTAATCTTGGGAATTAGGCATAGCCATGTTTTTAGAAAACAGAATTTCTACATTTTCATACAGAAATTATTTTCCATTTAGCCCTCATACATACCAATGCTTTGGAGCCAATTACATTTGGTACAAAAGTTAGCAAATTCAAGTCTGAATTCATCCAGATGTTTATATAATTGCCACATACAAAATAACTGTTTTAGACAATGAAAATCTGGATTATCCTTAAAATGAAGTGACCCCAGAAGCTATAGAATACGTGTGGCTTCAAAACACCATTCACATTATATTGAGGATTATATGGTGATGGATCATCAGTAGAAAATGCGCAAAAGAAGGTGGACACAATGGTGGTGGCCAACAAGCCCTCTTAACAAACTAAATAGACGTGAACTCATTTGGAGTCCCTTTAAAACCACATGAAGAGCAAAAATTGAACATGAACCTCAAAAGTGCACATATTTGACCGAATGAAGGTAAGACAAAGGTGACATGTCTGCTGTAGAAAATTCCTACAATGGGCAGAAATTGACCCCTAAGAATGCCTGCAACATTTAGATGCCTCCTGTCACCTGGAAGGGGCATGCTTTTGGGTTCATTTTCCCTCCTGGAGAATTTCTCAAGGTGGGATGGCTTGGGTGTCAACCTTCACTAGACTTAATCTGCCTCAGAAGACGAGGTCGTCCTGAGAAAAAGCACACTGGGTTTTGCTGTTTACTTATCTTGACAAACTCAGCGTCTGAGGCAATGCATAGAGAACCAGCTATAAAGGCATGGAAATGAAAAGCCGGCATCGTCCCTGCTCAGTGAAATAGTCACTTCAAGGCAAACTCACCGCTTGGCTTGAATTTAAAAGATGCTGCTTGAATGCAAGTTGGAGATAGTTTGGAAGTTAGTTCACTGCAGAATGCCCTGTAATCAAAGGGGACATTGCCCCTTAAATTTTGAGAGTGTCAGACATGCACCCCACCCAGTAGGACTATAATGATAACAGAAGATAAAATACACATGCATATTTATGACACTTGCCTAGTGTTTCCAGAAAGCCTTTCTTCCAGGAACTCAAAGGCTTCACAAGTGTTACCTCAGGGACTTCTTCTGCTGGGGGAGTTGCACAGGATCACCGGGTTAGCTCTTTGCCTCCAGGCAGGCTGCAACGAGACAGGTTCGAGCCCCTTCTGCTCCTGCCATCTCCTGGGAAGGGAACTCACAACCCTTAGATAATGTGTCTGATAATGAAATTCCTTCTGCTGCTGTTGAAGCTCATTTGTTCTCTCTTTAAAAGAGACTTTAATAGTCTGATTGCAATTTATACACTCAGACTGTTTTAAAGTCACCTTCTTAGTGTGCTTAACTTAAATGTTACAAACCACTCTCAGGTGCTACTTTTGGGACCATCTCGTTGATTTCCTTGCTGTTTTGTACACTGGGTGGGGTAATGGGGTGACTGTGGTGGGTGTTTAAGAATGTGGCATTTGGGGTCAGACAGACAGCAGTTTGAGTGTTTGAGTTTCAGCTCCAATATTTCCTGACTCTGATTTAGGGCAAATTGCTTGGTCTCATTCAGCTTTGCTTTCCTCATACTTAAAACGAGAACAATACAGGTCCAAGCCATTAGCTGTTGTGAGGATTCCGTGAGATGATAAAGAATTCTGCACAATGCGGGTTCCTTGCTAAATGACTTTGAGAGGCAGTGTTCTTTGTATTCCAGAGCAGATGTGTTTCCGAGAAGCCGTGGAAGGGTTCTGGAGTGGTGAAGGCAGGGCTGGGGAATGGGTCATCTGTGGTTGGCATCTGTTCTGATTGGTCCTGATTTCTTCTCGTGTAGTCAGTGCTCATGCCATAGCAGCTGTCAAATATTTAGAAATGAATGTATTTTAAGCTTAGCTGGGAACCTGCTAAAAGAGTATGTAATCACCTTGAGGATATTCTGCTAAGTGAAATAAACCAGTCTCAAAAGGAGAAATATGGTATGATTCTACTTACATGAGGTACCTACAGTCATCAAATTCATAGAGACAGAAAGTAGAATAGAGGTGACCAGGAGGTGGGAGGAGGGGGAATGGGGAGTTATTGTTTAATGAGTACAGAGTTTCAGTTTGGGATGCTAAAAACATTCTAGAGATGGATGGTGCTGGGGGTTGCACCACGTTGTGAATACAATTAATGCCACCAAACTGCACATTTAAAAATGGTTAAAATGGTAAATTTTATGTTATGCCAGTTATACCACAGTAAAAAACACGTAATGGGCCAGGTGAGGTGGCTCATACCTGTAATCTCAGCACTTTGGGAATCTGAGGTGGGCAGATCACCTGAGGTCAGGAGTTCAAGACCAGCCTGGCCAACATAGTGAAACCCTGTCTCTACTAAAAATACAAAAATTAGCCGGGTGTGGTGGCATGTGCCTGAAGTCTTAGCTACTCGGGAGGCTGAGGCAGCAAATCGCTTGAACCTGGGAGGTGGAGGTTGCAGTGAGCCAAGATCGTGCCATTGCACTCCAGCCTGGGCGACAGAGCGAGACTCCGTCTCAAAAAACAAAAACTAAAAAACATGTGATGACTAATTTTGCAAAGAGAAACTCGTTCGGTATGGCAAATAATCATTGTTTTAGTTTTACTAAGGCGTATTTTCCCATGTCAGCGGGTCCATCTGTCTTGTCCATTTCTGTTGCCATAAAGGAATCCCCAGGGCTGGGTGATTTACAAAGAACAGAGGTTGACTTGGCTCATGGCTCTGCAGGCTGTACAGGAAGTATGGTGCCAGCATCTGGTGCGGGCCTCAAGCTGCCTCCACTCATGGTGGGAGGGGAAGGGAAGCTGGCAGTGCTGTGCTCACATGGCGAGAGGGGGGGGCGGCCAGTGAGAGAGAGAGGCGGTCCCAGGCTCCTTTTAGAACTCATTACCACAAGGCCACACCATGAAGGATCTGCCCCTGTGACTCAAACACGTCCCATCAGGCCCCACCATCAACACTGAGGATCAAATTTCCACATGACGCCTGGGGGACAAACATATCCAAACTCTAGGACCATCCATCCATCACACATATAGTGTATACTTGCCTCTATTGGCTGTTTCAGGAGATCATAAAAGTAATGTAAGACACAACCCTCTTGCCAATTTGATTGGGAAAAGGGCGCACTCAGAGCAAGGAGGGGAAATGGAAGGTGACGTTTCAGTAATGAGTTAGGTGACCCTCATGACACCCGATATGGAGGCAGCGCAGTGAATGCAGGTTGCAGACGGAGGAGGAGTGTGTGACGGGGAAACAGCCTGGCTGGAGGCAGGAGAAAAGAGGAGCCCTGTGAAGATGGGAGAAATGGTCTTGCCCAAGGCAGGGGTGAGCTCCTAGAAGACATGAGCTGTCTCGGAGTAGTGAGTAATCCAGTGGGAAAATTGGAGGCTTAGACAGAGCCTTGAATGCCAGGCAAAGGGGCTTTAGAACGGAATCAACGAACAGTTGATTTTGAACTAGAGAAAATAAACAGTGTTTACAAAATTTGTCAGTGGCAAGGACTGGGCTGAACAGAGGGGAGCTGGATTCAAGGTAGCCTACACTTTTTCTTGGTGTGGCCACATTCTTTTCCACGGCTTGAACAACTTTTAAAAAATATGGGCTGGGCACGGTGGCTCATGCCTGTAATCCCAGCACTTTAGGAGGCCGAGGTGGGAGGATCATGAAGTGAAGAGATGGAGACCATCCTGGCCAACATGATGAAACCCCGTCTCTACTAAAAATACAAAAATTAGCTGGGCATGGTGGTGCACGCTTGTAGTCCCAGCTACTTGGGAGGCTGAGGCAGGAGAATCGCTTGAGCCCGGGAGGTGAAGGTTGCAGTGAGCTGAGATTGCACCACTGTACTCCAGCCTGGTGACATCGTGAGACTCTGTCTCAAAAAAAAAAAAAAAAAAAAAAATATATATATATATATATATGTGTGTGTGTGTATGTGTGTGTGTGTATATGTGTGTGTCTGTGTGTGTATGTGTCTGTGTATATGTGTATGTGTCTGTGTGTGTCGTGTGTGTGTCTGTGTGTATGTGTGTGTGTCTGTGTGTCTGTATGTGTCTGTGTATGTATCTCGGTGTATGTGTGTGTGTGTATGTATGTGTGTGTGTGTGTCTGTGTGTGTGTGTGTGTGTCTGTGTGTGTGTCTGTGTGTGTGCATATGTATGTGTGTGTGTCTGTGTGTCTGTGTGCATATGTATGTGTGTGTGTATGTATCTGTGTGTATGTCTGTGTGTGTATGTATGTGTGTGTATCTGTGTGCATATGTATGTGTGTGTGTCTGTGTGTGTGTATGTATGTCTGTGTGTGTGTCTGTGTGTGTCTGTGTGTGTGTCTGTGTGTGTGTCTGTGTGTGTGCATATGTATGTGTGTGTGTCTGTGTGTGTGTGTATATGGATGGCCCCTACCCTGATTTGGACTCCAAGTCTCCAAGAGCCTGCTGTACACATCCAAGACTCCTCCCAGACCATGCTTCCCTCCCGGCTTCCCACTTTCTGTTTTGGCAACACATTTCAGACACACACGCCTACTAATGTGGTTTTGGTCCCCTGCCTCTCCCTCCATCTCCATGTTGTAGATATCAAATCGTTTGGGTTTTATCTTTTGACAAAGGTCTGATTGCACAGAGAAGCAGTCATGTGTTGTGGAAACTAAGAGGAATGAGAACTTAAAAGGCTCAGTGAATTTGGCAGTATGGTCATCTTGGGCAACCCTTTTGAAAGGGTTTTCAGCATAATGATAGGAGTGTGTGTGAGATCTGAAAGGACTAAGGAGGGTTTTGGAAAGCAAAATATGACTGAGAAGACACTCACATCTTGCAGAGATTAATTTCTGATAGGGTGTTGTTCACTCAAAGGGCAAAACACCAACAAAGATGCTTCTCATCCAAGCTTGCAGGCCAGCATCGCAGCTGTGGTCCTCTTACTCCTCCGTGTTCATATTCCCTGGATGGCGCTGGTGGTGGGGATTGGGGATGGCGGGGACTCCGCTGTCCTCCTCATCTGTCTGCAGCGAACCAACACACATCTGAACTTCAAGACCACATGGAGACGTCCAGGCTGTGTGGGGCTATTTGCCTGGCAAGGCTTGGCACTGCACAAGCTCCAGACAAGGAACAACGCAACTGCCTTCGGCACGTTGCTTCGGTGTAGATTATTTGCATTCTTGAATTAAATAATTGATTAAGGCATTCCATGGAATTTATTGTGTGTGTGTGTTTTTTTTCCAGTACATTCTTATCAAAACCACAATAATTAATGACTTAAGACAGCAAGAAAAACTGAAACCTGATTTTTCTGTGCCTGATCACTGTCCATATTGTCTCTTTCTTTTTGTTTTTTCTTTCTTTTATTTTTTGAGACAGAGTCTTTCTCTGTCACCCAGGCTGGGTTCAGTGGCATGATCTCAGCTCACTTCATCCTCCGCCTCCTGGATTCAAGCGATTCTCATGCCTCAGCCTCCTGTGTAGCTGGAACCACAGATGTGCATCATCACACCCAGCTAATTTTTGTATTTTTAGTAGGCACAGGGTTTCACCATGTTGGCCAGGTTGGTCTTGAACTCCTGACCGCAAATGATCCACCAGCTTTGGCCTCCCAAAGTGCTGGGATTATAGGCATGAGCCACCTCGCCCAGCCCTGTATCACCTCTTTACATTCAGTTCTCCAGCCAGGCCTCCTGGGCAGCACTCTGCAGAGGGCCGTTGACAGCAGTGCCTCTGAGCCCTTTCCCTGGGGCCTCCAGGCTGACTCTCCATGTCACCCGACCTTGCTCATGGAACCCTGGCTCTTGGATTCATGGCTGCACCTTTGCCAGGGCCTGCCTGCCCTGCAACCACTCAGACTCCAACTTTGGCCTCTTGGGCAGAAGCTTCCAGTCACTCTGCTCTCCTGCCCTCCCGTGCAGCCCACGCTCGAAGGTCTCTGGGCCTAATCTCGGCCCAGGGAACAACACTCTCTGGGGTGAGGGTGAAGGTTAGGATGTGGTGGGATTCAGTCTGTGACAGAGATTGGTGACATCATTTGAGTCACACTGTGTAATTTATCAGCGTAGAACTGTTATCAGAGGCCTCTTACCTCTTCCTTCTGAAATCCCTCACTCCTGGTGGCTCCAGCCTGCTTGCTGGGGTGTCTGTGCCTGCTGGAGTGTTGGAGTGCCTGCTCTTTCACCACTGAACCATTTCAAGGAATGCTCCCCACCCCCTGCCACTCCGGGAGGTCCCCAAAGTGTGGAAGGCCCCATGGTGGAAGGACATCCCCTGGGTGCCGACCGTGGGATCAGGCTGGGGAGATCTGATGTAACCAACTTGAGTTCCAGGAAGACGGTGAGCGATGGTTCATGGGGAGGGAGTGAAGTCGGGGGTCGAGTATGTGGTGGGGAGTCCGCCTCTCCGCAGGAGGAATCTTCAAGATGAGCCATGAGAATCGCTGCCCAAGTTTCCGGCCTTTGTCTGCAGGGCTCTGAGGTCACTGTTGAATTGTTAGAAGGGGCTTGTGATTCTGTGCCCAGCAATGCCTGGGGAATGGGTCAGTGTTTCATGTGTCACTTTTTCAAATATATATTGATGATGTAATTAATAAAATATAAACTTACTGTAAAGTATAACTGAGTTCACAATTGCTTTCCTTTTAAAATTATGGTGTATTTTCTCAAACGGCTCCAAAAGCTATATTTTTCAAGTGAGTGTACTCAGCTTTTCAGTAATTTAGGTTTGAATCCTAGAGTCAATATTGTGTGATGTTTCTTAGCCTCTTCATCACTTCACCTATTCAGTGGGGTTATAATACCAGCATCATCAGATATTCATAAAGTTTAACTGGCACTGTATGAATATATTCCACAACACTTGCAAGAAATGTATAAGGTTTTTTTTGAAAACCAAACACTCAGCAGAAAGGCACACCATTTACCAAAATGGTGTGCAATTCAACAGGATTATCCAGTTGGATTCAGTAATGGGCTTGTTGCTAAATGTGTAACAGCGGGCTCCCTGAGTACAGTTTTGAGACCAATGCCGGTTGATATTTTCATTTATGCTAATGAGTTGTGTGAAAATGAAAGAATGAAGATGTATTTCAAAGCTTCACTAGTTTGCAACCTCACTAGATGGGAACATCTTTGTTACTGAATTGGATAATAGTTTTGATTATTGGAAGAATATTTGTTTAATTTTTTGTGCTATTCAAACACAAATACAGGCCCCTGGAGAGGTCGACTCCTCACTGTTACCCTCTGCTCTGTCTACAAGTCTTCACTTCTGACACCAGACATGGGGTTTTTTGCCCCCATACCAAGAAATTCTCCACTTCTCAGTGGACACAAACCGAGCGTCCCACAATTTGACTCGATTCTGACACTACGTGGAGACAGCATGAGGGCCCACAGCTTCAGGGCTCAGTCCTGCGAGGCCACCTCCACCACAGATAGCAGCTGCAGGTCCAGGCTGTCCACCCGCTGCAAATCGGAGCTTCCCACAACCCCCTTCTCAGGTCTGATCATTTGCTAGAATGGCTCACAGAAGTCAGGAAAACAGTTTCCTTACTAGATTTCTGTTGTATTGTAAAGCAATACCACTCAGGAACAGCCAGATGACGGGCTGCAAAGGGCAAGGCGTGGGGAGGAGCGCAGAGCTTCCACGCCCTTTCGGGGAGCCCCAGCCTCCCAGCATGTCCACCTGTTTGCCCACCCAGAAGTCCCCCGAATGCTGTTCCTGGGTTATTACGAAGGCTACATTATGTAGGTTGGTTAAACCACTGGACTTTGGTGATGAAGTCACTCTCCCGTCCCTCTCCCCCTCTGGAGGTCTGGGAGTGGGGCCCGAAGCTCCAGCCTGGAATCACAAGGATGGTTCCTCTGGCAACGAGCCCCAATCCCGTGCTTATCTAGAGGCTTTCCAAATGCCACCTCATTAGCATAAACTCAGTTGTGGGTGAGAGAGGCTTGCTATGAATAAGAAAAGATGCTCCTATCCCATGGCAAATTTCAAGGGTTTAGGAGCTCTGTGACAGGAACTGGGATGCAGACCAAATATCCTAGGGATGCTGTGGATGCCGCTGTGCTTCCTGTACAGCCAGAAGAACCATTTCTCAGGATACTTCAAAATCTCACCCTGTAATAGCATTCCATCACGTAGATCTAGTGAAGGGTAAATGGCACCAAGAGTGTGGACAATAGTGAAATGTAGTCAAACACATAGGAAGCCATGACTGTTGAGTATTTATTGCCTTAGCATTTAATGAAATTTATTTATTGGTAAGTTTAGTTTATATGATTTAAGCTTTAATGATGGCTGTGTTGAACAGCTGGCTCACAGAACTCCTGCAAGTTTAGTAACTGGCTCTCCTGAGCCGGTGAGGCCAGCTCCAGCATGTCACGGGTTGCCTTCTCCCATCAGAGGATCAGCTAACATTTCAGGCATGCCAGGTGCCAGAAAGCAGAAGGAGCTCTAAAAGTCTTCCACCAACAGTGCCAATGAGATGTCTTGGCCCAGGTTGGCAGTTCTGTTCTCTAATGGCAGGAGGGAAGTAGAGACCTTACCTTGGCTCCTCAGGTATCAGTTCTTAGTGTCCCGTCTCTCTGGGACCCATGTCCAGCCTCATCAGAGTCATGCATGGACCTGGTCCCTGGTGGAACCCACGGTTCTAAGCTTTCTCTTGCAAACAAAATCCGGGAAGGTTCATTTTCCAGGTGCCTGGCTGACTTCTGTTCCTTTGTCCCCCAAATAGGAGGAATGCTAAAACCCCTCCCACCCCCCCATCCTCATGCTCAGGCAGAGAGGAAAGAGAAAGGGAAAAATGGTTCCTCTCATCCACTTAAAATTCCTCCTGTAGTGAGAATAAAACAGAAATTGCTCAGTTAGAGAATGATTTGGCTATCTGTTTCTCCTGTTTTAGGTCAGTGCTTGGTTTTAGAACGAAGCTCTCAATCAATGTTAGCTATTATTGTTAATAAATAGCAAAAACTGGCTAACTAAAATTTTTAATAAATTTTGA
This sequence comes from Cheracebus regulus, assembly GCA_963574635.1. Classification (NCBI taxonomy): domain Eukaryota; kingdom Metazoa; phylum Chordata; class Mammalia; order Primates; family Pitheciidae; genus Cheracebus; species Cheracebus regulus. The sequence goes on from CAUYQU010037632.1 coordinate 28,970, forward strand.
ACTGAAATTAAGAGAAAAATTAGGTCAAAATAAAGGAAACATTGAATCATGCCACATATTTAATTTAGATTTCTAAAAATGCTTGATGAAATTAGCTAATTTAGGTCCAAGTATGTATCAGTGCTGTTGGTGCTAGCCTGTATGGAGTTTAAGAAAGTCAGAAAACCAGCAGGGAAGGTAAGGAACTGTCAGTTATTTAAATTGCTGGTCTTTAAATTCAGGGCATGTGGCAAAACTGAGTCTTCATCCCAAACAACGAAAAGGCATTTTCCTTATTTTGTTTCTGTTTCGTAATGTAAGTATCAACGTTCAGGCCAAAGGAAAATAGATTTTAAGTTTGTGTCTCTCCAAAATACCTCTGGGAGACAAGTTTTCTTTTCTTATTCTGAGGTGTACTCACTGGTAATTACCGTCGCTCTGTTAACGGTGTACAGCAAAAATAGCACCGCCTCCTGATTCTGAACATGTGTATACCCGAGGCAGTGCCAAGCCTGGAGAAAGTGAAAGAGAGTGGGTAGGGCACCCAGTGGCTGGGCTCATCTATGTGTCTTGCTTGGGTATTTTATACCCTAACCAATAGTGATTTATAACATTTTTTTTTCTTTCCTGCAGGATTCTTTACTGGTTGTGTAACCTAACGTCACTCTTCCTTTTCTCCCATTCTTTGCTCCACCTCCTACTGTTCACTTTAAACTGATGGTATGACTCAGATCTGTGTCCCCACCCAAATCTCATGTCAAATTATAATCCCCAATATTGGCAGTGGGGCCGGGTGGGAAGTGATTGTATCACGCCGGCAGATTTCCTCCTTTGGTGCTGTTATCATGATGGAGTTCTCGCGAGATTTGGTTGTTTCAAAATGTATGGCAACTCCCCACCTCCTTCTGCTCTGGCCGTGTGAAGTGCTGGCTCCTTTGCTTCCCATCATGATTGCAAGTTCCCTGAGGCTTCCCCGGAAGCTGATGTCCCTGTACTTCCTGTGCAGCCTGCAGAACTGTGAGCCAGTTAAACCTCTTTTCCTTGTAAATTACCCAGTCTCAGGTATTTCTTTATAGCAATGTGAGAATGGAATATTACAAAAAAAATCGAGCAAAAAGTAGACTTCCCACATACCCCACTTCTCAAAGCTTTCCTTAGAAACATCTTGCGTTAGTGTGCTCCTTTTGCTACAACTGATGAACCCGTATTGATACCTTTTATTAGCTAAAGTCCATCATTTAATTGTGGGTCCCTCTGTGTTGTACTGTTATATGGATTTTGAAAAATGCATAATGTCATGAATCTACCATTACAGTATCCTACAAAGGAGTTTTACCTGTGTTCTACCTGTTCCTTCCTCCTCCCCACGAATCCCCCATCTTTTACTGTCTCTATAGGTTTGTCTTTTTCTTCCCTTTGTTAATTCTACTTTTTAGTTTTTTTGCTAGATTTTTCTTGCAATCGGATAGGCACATTTAGCTTATTTGACCTCCACTCAGTGCTCCAAGAATTGGTTTCACTCTTCCAAATTTTGTATATAAGCCAGAGTTCTACATAAAGGAAAATACTTAAATTCTTTCTAATCTAATATGTTTTCCTGCATCTTTCAGGAAACTTTTCCTCGAGTATGTACCCACAATTTTAATTCGGTCTAATACCACATGTCAAAGTCGGGAAGTCAATGTAAACAGGTTTCATAAGTCCTTTTTCTCCTTTAATTCTTTTGAGCCAAGTGCTTCCAGTGCCTAAATATACCTCCACTTCCAATAAGATGGGGCCTTTCGGAAGACGCATTCTCTTTGAGGTTCCTAAAGTATTGTTTATGGTGCTGCAGCTTTAGCTAATTGAAAGCATGTTGAGTAGGTCCCGGAGCTGATGGCTTATTTTACACCCATCTGCTGAAATGGAGTTATGCTTTATGGACAACCAGTCTGCAAGTGTGATTAAGTCATATGTAAATAGAGGTAATCCTGTTTTCTTGGGCTGTTAGATCTAGTTCAATTTGGAAGTCCGATGGGAGTTTCTTAAGTAAATATACAGTCTTGGAGATGGCCACATAGAGAGAAATGTTATATGAAGTGGTTTGTCATATTTAGTTTTAATATTAGCCTCTGAGATTAGCAGAGATGAAATTTACCTTGGAAAAGTGAGCTGATAAAGGTCACTCAAAAGCAGGAAAATCTTTTTGATCTTCAGGTTTTTCTATTTCTTCTCTCTTCCTTCCCTGCCATAAGTGACTCTATGATTTTGCTTAAGCTTTTAAGAGGCTGAGATTTGGGAACTCTAGTCATGCCAAAAGGTATAGTGGAAGCAGAGGGATTTTCTAGTTTGTGGCAATTCTCGTTTAGTTGCAGCCTGGAAATCACCCTTCTTTTTAAAAGAAACAGAGCTCAGAGATGAAGTTTGGGATGTTTTGTCCATGACTATCAACTGGGGGAATATTTTGATCTCCATTTCCTTGCTCTCACTCAATGGCGCCTCTATCTCTTAAAATTTATTTTAGTTTTAATAAATAAAACTCACTCTGTTGCCCAGGCTGGAGTGCAGTGGTGTAATCAAACTCAGGGGCTCAAGCAATCCTCCTGCCTGAGCCTTCCAAGTAGCTGTGACTACAGGCATGCATCATTATGGCTAGTTATTTTTAAAATTTATTTTTGTAGAGATGGGGTCCTGCTATGTTGCCCAGGCAAACTCCTGGGCTCAAGAGATCTTCCCACCTTGGCCTCTCAATATGCTGGAATTACAGGTGTGAGCCACCATGCCCAGTGAAAAAAGTTTTTTTGAATAGTGTATATTCTTTGTTTGGTGGGCATGCTGACCGAGTTTAATAAAGTCTTCAGATCTGGGAAGCTAGATTGGCTGGGACAGTTGACTTTCCCTTATCCCATTGATGATCAGCTTCTTTTTATATATTTATTTGCCATGGTTTTCATTGGTCTTCCATCTTACAAAGTGTTGAGAATCTGACTCTCATTGCTGGATTACATAACTAAGGATTAGTTATGTAATAACTACATAACTAAGTAGTTTTACATAATTATTACATAATACATATGTAATAATTACATAACTAAGGATGCTTAGTTATGTGAGGGATTCACTTACATAACTTCTGGTGGCCTCTCCTGGTGGGGCAGACCCTGAGAAGGGTCTGGAATGTAGCAGCAAGCCAGCACTGTTGACTCATACACGTGGGAGTGGCTGTTTGTGGAGTTCTGGACTCTTTTTCCTCTCTAGCCTCAGTGGGCTGGGAAGTTCTGCTTTTGGTTGTGGCCTGAGATATGTTTATTTAATGTGCCACATTCTCAAATACTTGCAGTGCTCTAGATTCTGGGTCAGGTACCTTGGGGAGATTGGTGTGAAAAGTGCTACACAGGTGAGCATTTGAGCTCATTAGGGTGTATTTACAGCTTACAAATCCTTTCTACCTAGAAATGCAAAGGAATGAACTTGACTTTTTACAAAACAAAACAATAAAACAAAACAACACTGCTGTGACAGATCCAACTATTTTTAGGCTGAGAATATTGTGTTGCTTCTTCCCACATAGCACTGAAAATTGTCTCACCCTATTTATACCTCAACTCGGAGAACATTGACAGCCTTTGTTGCTTTGGGAATTGAAGTACAGTAGGGTGCTGTTAGTGGACGTCTGCAGTGTCTGGGATTTGCTGTTGTAGGAATGAATGATTGGATTTAGATGTGGTGGAGCCAGCTACATGCTGGGCTCTGGGCTGTGTATGCAATGGCTGTTTTATTTATTTTAATGTGACTTAATATTAGCAATGGTTGGGCTAACAGTGGTTAACTATTTAGAGCTGCCTAGTGGGAGATGGGTGGAAGGGGCTGGGGCAGGAGAGGAGAACCCCAGTCTGGTCCCTGCTCCTCAGCCTTTTTCCCTATCTGCCCTGGCCATGTAGCCTTCCCCTGCAGGCTGGGCTATGGAGTCTTTGGGAAGGGATCAGCTCATGAAAGTAGAGGCTTCGTGATGGGATTAATGCCCTTAGAAGAAGAGAAGCAAGGGGGGCGGTACAGTGGCTCACACCTGTAATGCCAGCACCTTAGGAGGCCAAGGCAGATGCTTCACTTGAACACAGAAGTTGGAGACCAGCCTGGCAACATGATGAAACTCCATATATTACCAAAAAAAAAACAAACAAAAAAATTAAAAGGGTGCAGAGGTACATGCCTACAGTCCCAGCTGCTAGGGAGGTGAGCTGGTAGGGTTGCTTCAGCCCAGACGGTTGAGGCTGCAGTGACAGTGCAGTGAGCTGAGATCACACCACTGCACTCCAGCCTGTTGAGAGAGAGAGGAGAAACAAGAGAGCTTCTCTGCTCTCTGCCCTGTGATGACACAATAAGCAGTTGGCCACCTGTGAACCAGGATTCATGCTCTCACCCAGCACCAAGATCTGCTGGCACCTTGATCTTGAACTTCCAGCCTCAGAACTGCATAAAGTAAATATTTGATGTTTAGGCCTCCTGGCCTATGGTGTTTTTTTGTTTCTTTTTATTTTTTTGAGATGGAGTTTCGCTGTGTCACCCAGGCTGGAGTGCAATGACGTGATCTTGGCTCACTGCAACCTCTGCCTCCCGGGTTCAAGTGATTCTCCTGCCTCAGCCTCCTGAGTAGCTGGGATTACAGGCATGCGCAACCATGCCTGGCTAATTTTTGTATTTTTAGTAGAGTCAGGGTTTTACCATGTTGGTCAGGCTGGTCTTGAACTCCTGACCTTGTGATCCGCCCACCTAGGCCTCCCAAAGGTCTATGGTGTTTTTGCTACCACAGCCAGAGCAGACTAAGACACATGCTGAGGGATGTTAGAAGCCCTCGTTCAGGGGTTTGGATAACCTGCCATCAGATCAGGTTGAATGGATTGCTTGTTATTCTCCAATCTTCTGCCATAATTCTGGTACCTAGGTCTCTGCCCTAGTCTTATAACCAAGACACAAGGCCAGACTTTGTGCTAGGGACTGGGCTTCTACCATCATCCATGTGCCTGTACATCCAGCCAGGACACAGGCCTTCAGGCATGGGCCTGCTCCCGCCAGCACTCCTTCTCCCTCTGGAAGGGCCCGCCATTTTTACTTCCTCCTCTTGCCTTCTTCCGGAGACTTCAAGGTGATGGTGCACATGGGCAACTGCTGAAATCACATTTTGTTATTTGGACACCTCAGCTCAAGCACTGGCTGCAGGCATGGTGATTTCTTGTTTACATGTCTGTCTCCGCCAATAGACAGTGAACTCCTCAAGGGCAGTGATGGGATCATTTCTCCGTCTGTCCCTATGTCCATCCGTCTAACTCTCATCCAGCATTTTCCTTTTCTCTTTGTAGCACGGGCCTTAAGCACAGTTTCTCTAATGGTAGGTGATCCACAAATGTTTGTTGAATGGACGAATGAATGAATGAACGAATGACTTGTTACAACCTACTTCATGGCACAGTGCTCAGCTTCTTGAATGGATTTCCTCTGATTGTCTACAGCAGCGCCTGCTCCTTGGGGCTGGTTCTTTCTGTTCTTCCTGTCTAACCTGCCCTCTCTGCCTCTTCTGATCTGATGTGTCCATGGTTAGCAGAGTTCCAGAACTCTATTTTGACCCAATTTTTTGTTGCAGCTTGGCTAGTGGGTTGGAGGTGACTGGCATTTTAGAAGATGGTCTGGGCTAAGGAGTCAGGTCAGAGCACAATGCCTCTCCCTCCTCTGTGGACTGCTCCTGGGTGCCCTTTGAACCTCTGAAGGGGTGATGACGGCATAGTGTGCTGTAAATACTAGAAAGTCGGTTTATCCTTTTTCAAAAACTCAGTGTAGACCAGTGATTCTCAAAGTGTGGTTCCAGGATCTGTGGAGGTCCCCAAGACTTGTTCAAGAGGGTCACAAGTTTCAGAACATTATGATAATAGTTCTAACACATTATTTGACCTTTTCACACTCTCTCATGAATTTACAGCAGAGTTTTTCAGAGGCTATGTGACATGTAATATTGCCATAAATTAAGTGCAGAAGCAGAGATGATGAGTATTTAGCTCTCTTCTGTTAAGCCAAACATTAAGAGAGTTGACAAGGATAAAACACTACAATTTTTTGTTTTGGAATTAGAGTGATTTTTTTAATTAAAAATATATAATTTATGTTATCATGTAGTGGGTTTGTCATTGTTAGTTTTAAATAAATTAAACATTTCTCAGTTTTAAGTATTTTAAACAGTAAATATCAGTCAGCGTATCAATAGAGATAGCCCACAGAAACAAAAGCTCTTTGGGGGCCTCAATAATTTTAAAGAGAGTTTTTACTATATTTTTCTGGGTCCCATTCTGGAATGATTGAGAGTTGCTGGTATAGACTGATGGTTAGTGTGGATGTCACAGGACCTGAGCTTGAATCTTGGCTTTGTCACATGAATGATTTTTAGGTAAGCTACCTACTGTCTCTGGGTCTCAGTTTCTTAATTGGTAAAATGGGAATAAGGATAACACTCGTTAGATAATGAGTGCATTAGATAATGCATAGATTTGTGGAGAGAAGTGAGATAATACATACTTGATGCTTTGAATAGGGCTTGGCATGAAATAAGCACTGAATGGTTATTAGCTCATGACAATGTTTTAAATATATGTTTACTTTAGAAAATTTAGAAAACATGGAAAATTATTGGAAGAAATTAAAATCACCCATGATCCAACTACTCAGAAATAGATGTTGTTTACCATTTAGTATATTTCTTTCCAATTTATGTGTTTGTATGTCTGTGTACTTACTTGGTCTTTATACACATTCTGAGTAATCCATTTTATAGTCTTATAAAATATGATTTTTCAAGGCTCTATTATATTACTTATAGTCCATTCTATAGTCAATAGAAGACATAAGAAATTTAACCCTCTCCCTTTTAGATTGGGTCCTATTTTTCACCACTATAAATGAGGCATTATTAACATTCCTTAATGTAAATTTTTGTCCACATCTGATTGTCTTCTTAGGATAAATTGGTGAAAGTGTAATTACTAGGCCAAAAAGCCGTTTATGTGTACGTTCAAGTTGCAATTGGAAACATTTGTGTCTATTATGTTGTTCTCAGGAGTGTATGAGGATGCTCATTTTATGGCATGCACATTTACCACATTTAAAATTATTGTTTTATTTTAAAATTAATGAATTTTGCCAATTTGATAGAGTGAAGTGGTACACAATTAAAAAAAATTTGCATATTTGTTGATTTCTAATGAGTATAGTTTTTAGAAATTTGAATTTTCATTCTCTGAGGTGCTGTTTATTTCCTCTGAATTTTTAAAAGTGGAGTATTAATATTTTTCCTATTGATTTATAAGAGATCTATATATTTTATCAGACTGGTGGGAATTTGTTTTCTGGTTTATTGGTTGGTAATGATTTTCATTTAAAAACCATGTTGAAAGTATTTTGGGAAACTTTTATGTGGTGAGATCTATTTGTCTGTTTTAAAAAACATTTCTTCCCTTGCTTCTTTTATGCTTAGAAAGTCCTTGAATTTGAGTTTGTGACTTTTCTTTTCTCTTCTCTCCCTCTCGCTTAGCTTTCTTTTCTTTCATTCCTCCTTGCTCTCTCTGTTTTTCTGTCTTTTAACATTTAACTCTTTTTTATACATCTGGATTTTTTGTTGGTGCATGGTTGAACTCCAGGTCATACTTGATTTATTTGAAAATAGCCAGTCCTCTCAGTACAGATTTTTGAATAGTTTTCCTCCCCCTCATTATTTGTGATGGTTTCTTTATCATTAATTTCACATATGTATGAGGGCTGTTTCATGACTCTCCATTTTTTCCTCTCTGTTGGTAATCAATGAATCGTCACTGCAGAGTGATTATTGTGCCAGCATCATATTGTTTTAATTGGTTTTATGTTTTCATATTTGGAACAGTAAGCTTCCTCTTATTACTCTTCTTCCTAATTTACCCAGCCATGGGCATATTTCATTGCTTCGGACGTATTTTTCACTTCTCCCACTTTCCCATTTGCTGCTTCCCATTGAAGTTTTGGTTTTGATTCTGATCGAGGTAGAAATGAATTTCAGAAACATTGGTATTTTTCCAGCCCTCCATTTTCTCACACAGGAACATGCTGTGTCACTCCACGCGTTCAATTCTTCTTTTCTTCTTTTATATCTATCAGGGAAGTTTTAAATGTTCTTCTCATTAATACCACACATTTATTGTTAAGATTATTTTAAGGATTTTTCTGTGTCTATACATACATACATACATACATATGTATGTATATATATATTTGAGGCAGGCTCTTGCTTTGTCACCCAGGCTGGAGTGCAGTGGCCTGAACGCTTTGTGAATATTTTTTTCTATTTTCTTTATAAGCTCTGTTTATTACTGATATTCACAAAAGCTACTGATTATTGAATCTTTATCTTATATTAACAATTTTTTTTTTTTGAGACAGAGCCTCACTCTGTTGTGCAGGCTCTGGAGCGCAGTGGTGCGATCTTGGTTCACTGCAACCTCCTCCTCCTGGGTTCAAGGGATTCTCTTGCCTCAACCTCCTGAGTAGCTGGGTCTACAGGCATGTGCCATCATGCCCGGTTAATTTTTGTATTTTTAGTAGAGATGGGGTTTCACCATGTTGGCCAGACTGGTCTCGAACTCCTGATCTCATATGATCAGCCTGCCTCAGCCTCCCAAAGTGCTGAGATTACAGGTGTGAGCCACTGCGCCTGGCCTATATTAACAATTCTTGAATGCTGTTAGTGAGTTTCAAAGTTTACAAAAACATCTTGGTAGTTTGAGGTGTATAATATTTATAAATCACTATAATATATCTATTCATGTATATAAAACATAATTGATACCATCATATGTCATATAAAACATCTATTATGTATATTTTTGTTTCATACCTTACTATTTAATTGGAATTTATAGCAGAATGTTAAATAGTTATTGTGATAGCAAGCATTCTATTCTGAGTTCTAATGTTTGCAGTTAAATAGTAACTGGTAGTATAAGGTAGATTGTCCTGACTACATTGAAGTTGTGTCTGTGCTTCCACTAGTCCATCCTTCCTTCTTTTCTTCATCTTTCTAATAGAAACTGGGCAGCATATTACCAGATAATTTTTTTGTCATTGAAAGCACTTGGTGAAGTTTTTCTTAAGTGACCTCTTGATGTGATGGATTATGATATTAGATTCTGTAATATTAAACTACCCTTACATTCTCAGGATAAAACTCATCTGGTCAGATTTTATTCCTTCTGAGGTTTATAGGATTCCTTTATCTTCCAAAGAGAAAGGATAAGGGAATTTGATGAAAGCACTGGTCCTTAGTCCTCAATCTGGGGTTATAGTTATAGCCCTGTGAGCAGGGCTGATACCTAAGTCCATTGGCTTCATCCTGGTTCCACAGGAAACTGAAGGTGTAAGTCGTGGCTCAGGTGGGCAGGAATAGTCCCCAGCCTGGGACTGTCTGTGGGTGTGGTGCTGTCTATTTCTACTCCAACATCCACAATTAGGTATTGAATACCTCCTGCAGACCAGGTACTGTGCTAGGCCCTGAGGCTAAGAAAGTCAGGGTGCCATTGTTCTTAAACCACCTGAAACACTGTCGTGCTCCACTCGTGTGCCCAGTGAGCACTTGTTGAGAGTCTTCTGCACAGCCTTAAGGAGGGGAAGACCATTTCTTGACCAGATGGTAAAGCACAGCTAGACTCTGTGGCCTTCTGTAGACAAGACCATTAAAAGTCAGGTCACAAAAATTAGCTGGGTGTGGAGGCATGCACCTTAGTCTCAGCTACTCAGGAGGCTGAGGCAGGAGAATCACTTGAACCCAGGAGGTGGAGGTTGCAGTGAGCCAAGATCACACCACTGAACTCCAACCTGGTGACAGAGTGAGACTCTGTTTCAAAAAAAAAGAGAAACAATAAAAAACAAACAAAAAAAACCCCCATGTCAGGCCAGTAGAGTCAAGATGGCATAGGAACATTGATCTAACATGGTAAACATCATGATTCACTTCCATGGATGAAATGAGAAAGAAAAATCCTCGTTAGCTTAATACTGTGGCTCAGCAAAATATAGGCTCAGTTCTGAAATTAATATTGCAGAAAATATCAAGTGTGTGATTATTTATACTAATTGTTCAGAGCTATTAACCTTAAAAGATTATTTTTCTTGTTTTTATTATAGCAAAACCAAGACAATCAACATTGGAAGAAGAGCCTACAGGCTTTAACATCACATAGGGAATCATCTATTTTTAGACTGTGAACGAATATATTTGGTTTTGAATTTTCAATTGGACGCACCTCATTAATTTATAGTAGAGAAATGTCAAGGAGCAGAGAGATGGGTGGATTTTCCTGTAATTCAGCATCTAGCTGGCTTGTTTTAAAGACTCTATACAAGCAGCCTCTGTGGTGTTAATCAAAGGCCCTGACTAAATGATGAAGGCTGGGGCTGCTGGGAGTGTCTTGTGGTCTCACACAGGATGGGCCTGGTCCTCAGAACGGTTTGCTCAGACTTTGGGCAGAAGTTGACAGTTCCAATCAAAACCAGCCTCAAAATCTCCCTTCCTATGACATAGCTGGAAAGTGCTGCTCATGGCAGCAGAGGAAACAGGGCAGGAGAGTGAGATTCAGGCACGATCAATGACCAGAGAGTCCCTGAGAGTGAAGGAGACCAACAGGTCAGGTGTGGGAGGACAGGAGGGTGCAGAAGCCATTCCTGAAGGCTGACTGTGAGCAGGGACCAGGGAGGGTTCAACGCTCTTACTTATGTGAACACTCTTAGGTCTTGAGAGGGCAACAACAGGTCTCTAGAGAGGCCTATGACAGGGGTCTTCTCTCCAGTGACAAGGTTGGGGGCGGACACTCCTTCAAGGCCAGCTGGAGCTGAGTCTGTGTGGCTTCTTCCCAGTGGTGCCCTCCTGGATTTGTCTTTCTGCCAGGATTCTTTGTGGGGTACAACATGCCCACACCACACCCCCTCCAATGCTGGAATTCTTCAGGACAGGCCTACGAGAACCTGAGGAATAGGCCCCTCTGCTTTCTGCCAGGCCAGGGGTGCATGGGAGCGTGTAACGTCTAGTGACTCCCTTGGGCGGAGGCTGGAGTCCCAGGCTTGGGATAGAGGAGGTCACAGAACCATAGCAGTGCAGCTAAGGCCGTTTTAGCTGACATCTGTGAGAAACAGCTCAGTCCAAGAGCCATGAGGGGAGACTTGAGAATGTGATGAAAAGAAGGGTGGGAGGCATGAGACACTGGCATGAAAATCCTCTGGTGACTTTGGCTTAGACATGGAATCGGGAGGGGCAAAGCCTGAAAACTCCATTTAAGGTAAAAGAGTCTCCAAACCAATATATTGATAATAAATATACGATTTAAAAATAACATCATTTAAATTTATGCACATCAATTACATTTATACACATAAATGGAGAAATGGAAAAATGCCCTTTGCTCAGTTAAATCTGTATGGGAATCATTGTATATTATCATCTAAATATTTTAAAATACACTTTATTGGTACAAGCAGTAAGAACTGGAAGAGTTTTGTCTGGGTTCAGGATTTTCTCATTAAGGCTAAAGTTTGGCAGTTTGGAGACCCTTAAGAAGCTAACTTATTTGCAGTTTAGTTTCTTATATTCTACTTCTTTTATTCTAATTCTTTACTTGTAAGTTTATAGTAATTGTATTTTTACCCAGAGAAGCCATGTGCTTCTGGGGGAGGAAACAGCCCTTTCCTTTCTTTTTCTAGAGTGGGTGTAAGAGTCAGTTAGCACTTACGTGTGGTTAGTTAGCAAAGGCCTGGCCACCTTCCCAGGGGGCCCTGATGATACAGACCGCCCCAGCGTGGGCCTTCTCTGGGCTTGGGAGGGAAAGCAGTAAGGATAAGTTTAGTTTTCATTAGAAGTTAATAATCTCCTACAAAGGCTTTTAGTAAGGCAAAGCAGACACCTTAGACAGCATTTAACATTTCCTCTTTCTTTTCCTGAGGTTGGTGAAATCTCAGGACACAAGGTCTTGGAGAGGCAGGTATTGGGCCATCACCAGGAAATGTGTGCCAGCCTGAGACCCTGGGCAGCATGGGCCATACCCCTTCTCAGTCCCGCCTGCTCCTCCTCTTCAGCTGGGTGCTGGGTGCAGAAGAAAGAAATGCTTTGCCCTTGTTCTCACTTGTAAGTGGGAGCTGAACGACGTGAACACATGGACACGGGGAGGGGAACAACGTACACTGGGACTTATTGGAGAGCTGGGCGGGAGAGGGGAAGCAGCAGGAAAAATACGGGCTTGCTGGGCTTCATACCTAGGTGATGGGTTGATCGGTGCAGCAAATCACCACGGCACACGTTTACCTGTGTAACAAACCCGCACATCCTGCACAGGTACCCTGGAACTTAAAAAGAAATGCTTTGCTCTCCTGAATCCCTCTTTCCCCCAGACTGGACAGAAAGGAAGGCAACGGGAACATCTGAGTGGCTGCTGTCTCTCTTTTACATTCCATCGTGGCAGGCAGGGGACTCTTTTTGAATTAGCAGTCTTCTTGTTCAAAGGGACAGTCTCCAGATGGCATTTGGAGAAGTCTGTCTGTAACATTCTGAGTCTTCTCATGACCACAACTTGTTTGAGGAATGATACTATTTCCAGAACAGATTCTGATGGAGCTTTTGGGCCAGTTTTGAAAATGCTGTAGGGATAAACATTCTCAGATGTGCTGAACTTGGGATGATGTGTGGGTACTTTAAGAGAAGCAAAAGCAAACTAAACGTAATAGTGGCCTTGGAGTCAGACAGTGCTCCAATCAGGGACGGGCTGTGCACGAGGGTGAGGTTCACAGCAGTTCAGGATAAAGGAAGAGGAAGAAGACAAACTTTGAGCATTTGCAGGTTGATATAACCTCATGATCTTACCGAAACTTTCAAACAACCAGTGTGGAGTGGAATATTTTATTTTTCATTAATTTTTTCCTCCACTTTATTGATGTATAATTGGTATACCAAAAAAATGCACATAATTATCTAATTTGGTGAGTTTGGACATATATATACAACTCATGTTACTCTCTCCACAATGTAGATAATAAATAGATTTATCAACTCTTCAAATATTTTATGTCCTTTTTTTATGGTATTAACACAGCATGAAATCCACCCTCTCAACACATGTTTAAGTAACGATACCTCCTTTCAAGCTCTAGCTACTGTGTTGTCCAGCAGCTCTCTGAAACGTACTCATCTTATGTAATCACAACTTTATGCCCATTGATCAGTAGTTCCCTTTGAAGTGGAATATTTTCAGCTTTTATTTGATGCACGAGAAAGCAGAATCAGAGAGGTTCAGCCACTTGTCCAAGTCACAGCTTGTCAGTGCTGGAAGTGGACTCTGAACCAGTCCTCAAACTCCCCATTCTGTGCCCTCTTCCTTCCAGGAAGTGAGTGGTGCAGCCAGTGGTCTGGAAGATGCCATCTGCCACCCCACTTTAGTACCTCAGCTGGATTTGCGGTGGTTGGCTGGGTTCACTCAGGTTCAGATGCCTCTGCTGAATAACATCTAAATGGCATTTTTTTAAAAACCCGACACTGCCCCTTCCTTTGTGTTACTTCCCATACTCTGTAGGCACTTGGGTTGGCAAACTGGCCCTCATCACCTCCTCCAGAAAAACTCACTCACAGAGCTCCATGTGTGTAGCTCAGTGACTTTCCACCTGCCCTCCCTGCTCCCCACTGGGTCACCACCCACAACCTTTGGTTAATAGCCCATCTCTGTCATTTAGCAATCCTGCCGAGGACTCCTCTGTGAGTCCTCTTGCATTCTTTGCTAATAATCCTACATGGTTTCAGCCATGCTAAGCATTCCAAGACACACTTAAGAAGAGAAGGAAGGGAAAAAATAGTAAAGCTAATATGTATGGAGTACCTATAGATGGCTGGCACTATTATGTTCCATTATTACCTTCTCAAACTGGAAGCTGAGACTCAGGGAAGTCAGGGGTCCCATTGTATGTATGTGTGTGTGTGTGTCTGTGTCTGTGTGAAATCAGGCCTTAAATCTATACCTGTCTGACTCAAAGGTTAGAATTCTTTATACAGTAATAGTATTTGTATCTTTTTGTTGAGATTATTGTTTTCTTTTAAACTTACTCATTGTAAAATAAAATACAGATATGGAAAACCACATAAAACAAATATGTAGCTTAGTGAAGTTTTATAAGGTGAAACAAATATCCTTGTAAATGCCATGCAAGTCAGGAAATAGAGCTTTGCCAGACGCCCTAGGGGGGCCCTCTATGTGCCTCGTCCCCACCATTGCCCACTCCCATGAAACCTGGCCTTCCTGGTGTAATCACTCCCTTGCATTTTGAAAATGGTTTTGTCACTCAGTTATGCATCCCAGAGATCATTTATTTGATATGCCTTTTATAATCTATAGATTACCCGTTTCTTTTCCTTAAAATTGATACGTCCAAGAACTGTGCTATTGAGTTTCCTGGAGTCAAGAATTTTTTGCTTGTATAGGCAAGGCCATTAACCTTAGCAAACTAATGCAGAAACAGAAAACCAAATGCCACATACTCTCACATATAAGTGGGAGCTAAATGATGACAACACATAGATAAATGGAGGGGGACAACGCACACTGAGGCCTATTGGAGGGTGTAGGGTAGAAGGAGAGAGAGTGTATTAGTCCATTTTCACACTGCTATAAAGACCTATCAGAGACTGGGTAATTTATATAAAGACAAGAGGTTTAATTGACTCATAGTTCTGCAGGGTTGGGGAAGCCTCAGGAAACTTACAATCAGGCAGATGGTGAAGGGGAAACAAGGCATGTCTTACATGGTGGCAGAGAGAGAGAGAGAGAGAGAGAGAGAGAGAGAGAGAGAGAGAGAGAGACAGCGAAGAAGGAAATACCACACATTTTTAAACCATCAGATCTTGTGAGAACTCACTATCATGAAAACAGCATGGGGAATCTGCCCCCATGAGCCAATCACCTCCCATCAGGTCCCTCCCCTGACATGTGGGGATTACAATTTGAGATGTGATTTGTGTGGGGACACAGAGCCAAAGCATATCAGAGAGGATCAGGAAAAATAACTAATGCTTACTAGGCTTAATATCTGGGTGACAAAATAATGTCTACAACAAACCCCCATGATACAAGTTTATCTATGTAACAAAACTGCACATGTACCTCTGAACTTAAAAGTAAAAAGAAAAAAAGTCCAGTGATGATGAGCATTCACTTAAACAGGCAGCAATGTAAACATGAATAAATATCATTGCATGGGACATTTTGATACATGTTTTTGTCCTCTGTATTCCGTATAAATTGCCAGCTCATTTCACAGGCTGGATTAGACTCAGGTTTGACCACTTTGGCAAGAGTATAGATGGCCTTGCGTTTTTCATCTGTAGGAACTTAATGCCTGCTTCCACTCTGTTCTGATGTTAGCAAATGATTCTCAATGCCTAAGTCCATTAATTTATAGGGTTAGAAAATGGTGGTGTTCTATATTTTTATTTTTATTTACTAGCTGGAATAATTTTGTAAGATAATATTTATCCTCATGTACTATTGGTTACCCAGTGATGAAGTTCATCTAGGAAAGGCAGTATAAGTTCTTCATTCTCTGCTTTTATTTACCTATTTTTTGAAGAATTCGTTGGTTCTCTGTCATCCTCAAACTGTGACCACTTAAAAAAATGCCACTTAAATAAATGATTAAAAGTATATCATATAAAATAAATCATTAAGATTGCCATGGATATAAATACATATGTTGAGATTCAGTCCATGGCAATTGTCATCTTGATTGAAGTTCAGTGTACCTGATGGCTTTCTTGCTATCTCGTGTGTCCAGGTGTACTGGGCTCATCTTTTTATGTTTACATTTCTTACCCTACCTGTTCTCCAAGAAGTTAATGACGGCTGGGAGTGGTGGCCCATGCCTGTAACCCCAGCACTTTGGGTAGCTGAGGTGGTGGATCACCTGAGGTCAGGAGTCTGAGACCAGCCTGACCAACATGGTGAAACCCCGACTCTACTAAAAATACAAAAATTAGCCAGGTATGGTGGCAGATGCCTGTAATTCCAGCCACTTAGGAGGCTGAGGTGGAATAATCACTTGAACCTGGGAGGTGGAGGTTGCAGTGAGCTGAGATTGTGCCACTGCACTGCAGCCTGGGTGACAAGAATGAAATTCTGTCTCAAAAAAAAATCATAAAACAAAATAATGGAAAATGACATTTCAAGACCACAACCTAGGAACCAAAAATACTCATTGTTCCTGGATTGCTCATTCTTTTTAGGCTTTTCAAGTGGACAGAGCTAGGCAGTAAACTTTGTGTGAGTGCCTGTATTTAGATTTAAAATATGTCTTATATTTAGACTAATATCTCTAATTCAAATGCAGGACTGCAGAATTTTTTATGTTTTACATAAACTCTTCTACCTTATCTCTGTATCCTTTTTCTTCCATGTTAAGAAGCACACAGAAAATGAAAGAATTAGATTATCATTTGTTTAATTTAATTACACATTAAAAAAGACCTAGGAATAGCAATACCGATAGTACCACCACAAATTTTGATTATTAAACAGTTTAATAGAATTACTAAAAATAGTTACATAAGATTTTTATTAAAAAAGAATGAAAACTTGACATCATGTCGATTATTGATGAAAGAACATAAAGGCAATTATAATTATTTTAAAGGAATAAAATCTGAATCTGATCAAGTCTCTGAATCCAGAGACTTGTAAGTTCTCATTAATGTACAGGAAATATGTTATACTCATTGTTCTCTCACTAAAAAAAAATGGCTATTCTTTATCTATAATTCTATATCTACTGTGTCAGATCATTTAGCTACTACATATTACAGTCACTCCCTGTTCGTTCCCATTTACTCTTGATTCTACAAGTAATTATG
Organism: Cheracebus regulus; assembly: GCA_963574635.1. NCBI lineage: Eukaryota > Metazoa > Chordata > Mammalia > Primates > Pitheciidae > Cheracebus > Cheracebus regulus. Next base: position 45,867 of record CAUYQU010037632.1, read on the forward strand.
TATTTAATGTTCATCACAAGTCTTTTTGTGAAAGCCCTTCTAGTCATTTTACTTTTCTAAATCTTGTTTACGAATAGATTCCTTAGGAAGGGCTGATGGAAAGAATATTTCCTGAGTTTTGCATGTCAGTAAGAGTTTGAATCCTCTTTACTTGAAGGTCAGGTTTGCTGGGTATAAAATCTCTCACTCATATTTTCTTTCCTTGAGTATCTTTTCTTTTTCTTTCTTTCCCTTTTTTTTTTTTTTGAGATGGAGTCTCACTCTGTCACCCAGGGAGTGCAATGGCGTGATCTTGGCTCTCTGCAACCTCCACCTCCTGGGTTCAAGCAATTCTCCTGCCTTAGCCTCCTGAGTAGCTGGGATTACAGGTACCTGCCACTATGCCCGGCTAATTTTTCTATTTTTAGTAGAGACAGGGTTTCACCATGTTAATAAGGCTGGTCTCAAACTCCTGACCTCAGGTGATCTGCCTGCCTCAGCCTCCTAAAGTGCTGGGATTACAGGTATGAGCCATTGCATCAGCCTCTTTGAGTATCTTTAATATGTTTTTCTATTTTCTCTTGGCACTAGAGTTGATATTTAATTATCTGATGAAAACCTAATTTCATCATTTCATAAATCACAATCTCATTTTGTTCAATGTCCAAAGGATGTTTTTTCTTTAAAGTCCAGCAATTTTATTAGAATATGTCTTGGTATTAATCATTCTGGATTGATTTTCTCAAGTACACACAGAGTTCTTTCAATATGTGAACTCATATCTTTTTTCTTTTAATTTGAGGAAAGTTTTGTGAATTATTTTATTATTTGTCCTGCTCTCTTGCTTTGATTTTATTTTTTTCAGGGACATTTATTATTCACATTTAGATTTCTTTTGTTATCTCCAGTATTTGTCATTTCTTAAAACTTAAAAATTTTTTTTTGAAAATATTTTTCTTTTTAAAAAATCCCCTCCTTTATACCTTGAGAAGGCATTACTTACTGTGTTTATTTGCCTGTGTTCCTAATACTTTTGTCTTATTTCTAAAATAATTTTTTCTTTTATGTACAATTTTTTCTGGAGTTTTATCCCCTTGTTTGAGTTTTTCTAATTCTGATAGATGTTGGTCTTTCATATCATATCATTTTCTTAATGTCTTTTAGCTTATTTTGAAAAAGTCTACTATGGTTTTGATCTTTGTTTTTCAGTATGTCTCTCTGGCATGCTTTTATTGTCTTTAGGGATGTCATTCTGATACTAATTTTATTTTTTCTTACAGTCACCTTGTATTGGAATTGACCTGTATGTTTTTCTGTTGCTCACTTTTATGTGAATGTAGTTTCCCCAATTTTTTAGAAGAATAAGCTCTTAGAGTTGCTAACTTTGTGCCTCTCTCTCTGGTTGCTTTGCTATAGTGATAGGAAACAAGTGGCACCCAGCTTGCTATTTGCTGACCGTTTTCCTTCCACGCTGCTTTGCTTTTATCTGCACTTTCTCTTTCCTTTGCCTCTATTGTCCCTCTGCTGCTTGATTGTGGTTGCGTCCCTGACAGTGTCTCCTCAATGTGGGCCCCTTCCTGGAAGGGAGACTCGGCTGGTCAGTTTGGAGGGTTTAAAGGAGCTAGATGACTTGAGCCCCTCTGATCTGGTAGCCGCAGGCCCCTGTGCTGGCCCACGAGCAGACAAAAACCCTTTCCGGATTAGGTGGCTCTTCTCAGATCAGCCCAGCATACTTACCCAGGAATCTCTGCTGTTCGTTTGGGGTTCTGCTCATAAGCTTGTCCTGTTCCTTGTCTCTGTTTTCTTCCTCACAGATACCAATGACATGTTGGTGTTGGGCAGTCAGGACTTTAGGACACCCACTTGTATTTTGGGATTTGTAGAGAAACCTCATTATCTACAAACCTCATTCTTTTTGGTTTTTTTTGAAATGGAGTTTTGCTCTTGTTGTCTAGGCTGGAGTACAGTGGCATGATATCGCCTCACTGCATCCTCTATCTCCCCGCTTCAAGTGATTCTCCTGCCTCAGCCTCCCAAGTAGCTGGGGTTATAGGCACTTGCCACCATCCTGGCTAATTTTTGTATTTTTAGTAGAGATGGGGTTTCACCATGTTGGCCAGGCTGGTCTCGAACTCTTGACAGGTGACTCAGCCACCTTGGCCTCCCAAAGTGCTGGGATTACAGGTATGAGCCACTGCACCCAGCCAAAACCTTGTCATTTAGTTTTGCCACAGATGTTATCCATGTGTTTTGTTGGTTTTGCTATCTACCTGCTCTGTGTTACATGACAGTTCTGGAAGATCAAAAATTGTGCCGTTAATACCACAGCCATCTTTGCAGAATTCCTCTGCCAACTGGTTTTGTAGAGGTTTGCATTTGTGATATTGTGCAAGGCAGCCTGGATCCATCCAGCTGCTCCCATGAGGCTGACGGGTGGCTGGAGGACAGGGACCACACGTCTCTCTGCTTCCACTAAAGCTCATTACTGGGCAGTGCTCTGCATGGTAACAACGCACCTACCTCACGGTGGCTGCTTGTATGGCAAATCACCACTGGCTCACATTTCTTTATTCAGATTCACGAAGTTACTGCCCAGCCTCTGTCCTTTCATTTTTCTTAAATTCTTCAGAATTAGCAGCATCTTCTGTAACCAGATCCCCAGACGACATCTTCATGTGTCCACTCTTCTCAACTGTCACCCCAAAAGACTGCCTGTGAGCCGAGATTGATAGTTAACCCCGCCCACTTTTTGGCCTATAAAACATTTGTTTGGTCTCTGTGTAAAATGTGCTGTAATAAAAGCACAGGGGCGTACGTGTCTGAAATAACCTTAAGTGAAAATAAGGAAATTAATTAGCATACAGTAGATTTTTATTGTTAAGTGGGAATGCAGCCCTTCCTGTGGGGCTTGGCGTTAAACAAGATGATTGATAAATTGTTATATTCACACAGTGTCACTCAGTGATATAATCATGCCTTTTGTAAATATTTAGTCAAGAGAGCAATCCAGCTGTTTCCAGTCAGATTTCATCCAGTCAGCCAGTGTTCTGATTTATCTCTTGTGCTGTCTGAGCGTTGAGGAAGCTCACATTTTTATGAGCCTCTAAATACCCATAATAGTAAACAGTGAAAATGATGGCCATAATAGCAATAGCCCAAGTAATTATAAGGAAGGATCTCTGTGATGGCCAGAAGTAAGAATAAGGAAGAGGTTATATTTTTTTCTTTGTGTGGAAATTATGTCACTATCTTTACTTTTAAAACACTGTGGATACCAAAAAGCCAATCGCCCCTTGTTATCGGGGTCGTAGAAGACCTATGGATAAGGAAGCCAGAAAAGTTTGGTGAGTTCAATTTTTAGCCTTCGACCATTTGATGACCAAGGCATTAAAAAAAAAAAAAAACAGCAAACTGACACAAGAACACAAAATCAAACACCGCATGTTCTCACTCATAGGCGGGTGTTGAACAATGAGAACACATGGACACAGGGAGGGGAGCACTATACGCTGGGGTATGTTGGGGGGAAATAGGGGAGGGACAGT
>CAUYQU010037635.1:0-48922 GCA_963574635.1 Cheracebus regulus
GCAATCCCCTGTAGGAGGAGAGGCATTCTGATTTCGGGTGTTCTCAGCCTTTTTGCACTGGTTTCTTCCCATTTTTGTGGCTTTATCCACCTGTCGTCTTTGTAATTGCCGACTTTCAGATTGGGTCTCTGAGTGGACGTCTGGCTAGTTGGTGATGAAGTTTTTTCTGTTTCTTAGTTTTCCTTCGGGCGGTGCCCCTTCCCCGACAGAGCTGGGCCTTCCCGGGTTTGCGCTTCCAATTGCTGTTCTCCTTGTGGGGATGGGACCAGCGGAGCCCGACTAAAAGTTAGGCACCCAGTCCCGTATACTCCGCACCGAGAAGCGCCGCGCTGGCCAAAATAGTCGCACTGGCAACCCGTGTGGCTCCTTCGCCGGGAATCTCCCAGTTTGTGGTCATCAAAAATTTGTCTGCAATTGCGGCATCCACTCAGTCTCTGCGCCTTCACTGGGAGCCACAATCCTGAGCTGCTGCTACGCGGCCATCTTGGATCTCTCTCCCTTCAGGTAGAAATTCCTACAGTAGGATGTATGTGGGGAAATCCTTTTCTACTTTGAACCCATATAGTTTGTCTTGTCTTGTCTGTCTTCCTTCCTTCCCTTCTTTCTTTCTTTCTTTCTTCCTTTCTTTCTCTTTCTTTCTTTCTTTCTTTCTTTCTTTCTTTCTTTCTTTCTTTCTTTCTTTCTTTCTTTCTATCTCTCTCTCTCTCTGTCTCTCTCTCTCTCTCTCTTTCTGTCTGTCTTCTTTCTTTCGAGGCAGGGTCTCACTGTTGGTCAGGCTGGAGTGTAGTCAGGCTCACTGCAGTTGCAACCTTCTGGGCTCAAGTGATCTTCCCACCTCAGCTCCCAAGTAGCTGGGACTACAGCACATGCCACCATGCTTGACTAAATTTTGTATTTTTTTGTGTGTAGATGGGGTTTCACCATGTAGCCCAGGCAGGTCTCAAACTCCTGAGTTTAAGCTATCCTCCCACCCCAGCCTCCCAAAGTGCTGGGATTACAGGTGTAAGCCATTGTGCCCAGCCCCACGTAGTATTTTTGCCATGAGTATTTCTTCTAATACAGTTTCACCTATGCCTGAAGGTGTCAGCAAACATTAAGAATATGACTTTTTCTTCCAGGATTCATGAAAGAAAGTCTTTCTTGTGGCTCAGTCTTGAATTTTTATTTTAGAGTGGTTGGCTTTCATGTTCACTGAGACTCCGACCTTCTTCAGATTTCCTTGAGGAAATCATTTGTAACACTCTAGATATGTTCTTTTCCTTTCTACCTGGAGAGGCTGAAGGATTCCAGGAAATAAAAGCAGTAGGATTTGATTCCTTTATGCATGTATATGTCACCTGGGAATTGGGCAGTCTCAGGGAGTACTCTTAGGAAACTCAAGACAACAAATTGGATTTTTCCTCCCCGCTCTCCTCCTTTACTTCTTTCATAAAGGAATATTGCCTACACCTCCTGTCCTCTTGAGAATTTTTAATTGTTCTTGTGACCCTTATAGCTGGTATCTTTTTAACTAGAGTCTCATGGGTGGCAGAGAAGCTGAGGATGGCTGTAGGAGCACCACACAGGTTTCTTTTGTTGTTATTTGCAGATTTCTTCTCTCTTGCTTCCCTTATCTCCTAATTCCCTGAAGTTTACGAACCAAACTTGCCCCACTTCATTATACTCATAGTTTTAGCTTATGAAATCCAAGGGAGTAGCTTTACTGAGGACTCAACATTTTGTAATGACATCATTAATATATGCCAATGTACATTTTTTGACTTTTCTTAATGCAAAGAATGCTTGTAAATGTCAGCATATTTTGTTTCAGGCATATCTACTTTGGTTACAATTTGATAAAAATAGAAACTCATTTATATTTTGTTTCATCTATTCAGAGTATATTAAAGATAGCTGATAGTTGGAATAAAGTGAGACTATGCCATTTAAGATTGTGCTAATTGCTACTCATTTCCAACCATCTTTTGTAGTCCTCTTCTCTTTGAATTTTCTGCCATCTTTTTATTTATCCACTTTCGCTCTTCTTTACTGTACAGTTACATCTCAACTTCACAGGCTTTCCTAGAAATGGGGTGCTATCATTCATCCCCAAGATTAAAAACATACTATTATTCTCCCTCTCTTTCCTACTTTTTCTGGAGCTGTGAATTTTTAATGACTGAACTGAAACAATTTATTGTGTTTCATCTTGTTAGCCTTATTCCCTTTAAGTTTTAAATTGTTTGCAGCAAGTATAGTATTGTATAAAGAAAATATTCTGATAATTTAAAAATACCGATTATTATTAGTGTTTTTTGAGATGGAGTCTTGCTCTGTTGCCCAGGCTGAAGTGCAGTACTGTGACCTTGGCTCACTGCAACCTCCATCTCCTGGATTTAAGCAATTCTCCAGCCTCAGCCTCCCAAGTAACTGGGATTACAGGCATCCAGACTGTGCCAGGCTAATTTTTGTATTTTTAGTAGAGATGGGGTTTCACCACGTTGGCCAGGCTGGTCTTGAACTCCTGACCTCAGGTGATCCACCCATCTCGGCCTCCCAAAGTGCTGGGATTACAGGCATGAGCCACTGCACCCTAAAGATACTGATTGTTAAGCATTGCTTCATGCCTATGTTGTTATTTATGATTTGTAAAACAATCAAGTTTAAAGTGTCAGCTGCCTGGTAGCCTCCTATAAAATAGCTCCAAACTTTCATACAAATGAATGCACAGAAAAGTTGAAAACACACAATAATACTGGAAATCAAATAAACATTCACCCTCCCTTGGGGAGAGTATATATGAAACATAGTCAATAGAACTTGAATGAAAGTGCAATCAGCTTCCTTTTGACTTATCCTATGATTGTAGATAGACATTTTGTTCTCCTGCCACGGTATCTTCCCTCTTTCAAAAATTTCAATTTTATAATTGAAATAGTTCCCAATTTCAACTATAAAATTGGGAAGCTATCTTTCTACTGTGTAGGTGCTGCTTTTTGAGGCAATCAGAGTATTTCCCCCATCTTTCTTTCAACTCCCATACCATCTCCTTGTGACTCCCAGAATACAGTCAGCCAGGAATGACCCAGGGATTGGAGATAAAGTTCTAAGAAGTCTCCTCTGTATTGTCTCTAGGGATCAAGACAAAAAGAACATTGGTAGCAGTTCATACTAAAGATAAAATTTTCCCTATAATCTATCTAACTGTATGTGCCAGATGTCCAGGGAGTAGATTGGGAGATGATACCACTAAAGTTCAGGGATTGCTACTTGCTGAAAAATGTCGTAGGAACTGTATACGTTTGTGTAGCTTCAGATACTGTTGTTAGAGGGAGTTTGATCAATATGTAATTAATTCAGAGTAGAACTTGGGAGAATTTATACATATAGTCTTTTTTCAAACTTTCTAAATATGGTTAGGGTTTTACTCTTTTTTTTTATTTGAAAATTAAGGAAAAGAAAAATAAATAGTACTTGTGAAAAACTAAGCACCACAAAACGAGGGGAAAGGAGCAGTACCTGGTACATTTAGGACAGATTGGTAAAATGATTCACCATGGAAATCAGAATAAAATTTAGAAGCTATTTGGCATCCACAGTAGGCTACAAAAAGAAATGACCTTTCTCAAATGGGATTAATAAGGAAAGAATAGGCTCAAATAGAAAAAGGTTAATTCTCCCCCTACTCCAAGAAAACCCAAATGAGATTAACAGGTAAAAAATGACATAAAGAAGGAATCTAAGGAAACTAAAAATAGGGTGGTGGATTAAAAATTTGTGAGTAGCTATGACAGAATTGACATTGTAGAAAGTCTACAGTCTACAATTAACATTATAGATTGGTGATTTGGAAGACAAAATGCAGAAAAAAGAACACAGATAAAATGCATAGGAAAAGAACAAATAATTAAAATAGATAAATCAAGCAAAGAAAAACAAAGGGAAAAAATGATAATATGGAGTACCAATGAAAAGATTATACATATTTCTAAAGGCAAAAGCTAGAGTAAATGAAACAAATGTAATAATTTAAGACACAATTCAAAAACACTTATTTGAGATAAAAAAGATTGTAGCATGCCAGATGAGATCACTGCTTTACAGGGAAAAATAATCAGATAACACCTGCATTTAAATATATTTTTGAAATTTTTAAAACTATAAGAATAAAGAAAAAAACGTGTTACCTATAAGAGCAGAAATATGTATAATGAATGTGGTTTTTTTTTCCCTCCCAAGAGAAACCTCAATAAAGTTTTCTTTAAAAAAGATAAAGATCCTCCTATGATCTTCAAATTCATCCAGTAATTAATTGCATCTTTTTTATTTTTTATAAAAAAATTCAAATATATAAAAAAGGAGGCAGAATAGTATAAGGAAATCTCTTGCCCGCACCACTCAGATCAACATTTATCAACTTAAGAACCAATCTTGTTTCATCTGTTTCCCCTCTGCTGTATTATACTGAAGCATATCCCAGCTATTGTTTAGTTTCATTCATAAATACTTAAGTTTGACTCTCTAAAAAATGAGGTCTCTTTTAAAATATAAATACATGAACATTATCATATGTAAAAGTTAACATTTCTTAGTATTATAAATTTCAAATTTTCTTGTATATCTCATATAATATCAGTTTGTTTAAATTAGTATGCAAAGAAGGTCTAGACATTATGGTTGGCTGACATTCAAAAATCTGTAGTTTCCTCTCCTCTTCTGTCTCTGTCTTTTTTTTTTTTTTGAGATGGAGTCTAACTCTGTCATCCAGGCTGGAGTACAGTGGTGCAATCTTGGTTCACTGCAACCTCCGCCTCCCAGGTTCAAGCGATTCCCTTGCCTCGGCCTCCTGAAAACCTGAGCCTACAGGCATGCGCCAACATGTACAGCTAATTTTTGTATTTTTAGTAGAGACGGTTTTGCCATGTTGACCAGGTTGGTCTTGAACTCCTAACCTCAAGTGATCCACTTGCCTTGGCCTCCCAAAGTGCTGAGATTACAGGTGTGAGCCACTGCACCTGGCTTTCTGTCTCTTTTTATCATTTTTGTTTTAAATTTATTTGTTAAAAAACTGTTTCATTTGTTCTACGAGTTTCACAGGCTGCATTTTTCTGATTGCATCCCCATTGCATAGTTTAACATGTTTCTTTGTTCTGTAGATTTCCTCTACATTGGTAATGGAATCTGTAGTAATGGAAATGCTCTGTATCTGATGTGTCTAATATGGTAGACTCTAGCCACATGTGGCTATTAAGTGCTTGAAATATGACTATTGTGACTAAGGAATTGAAAATTTAACTTAACTAAATATGAATATGAATAATCATTAAATAAATTTTACTGTCCACAAATTAGATAGTACAGAATTGGAGGCTTGATTAAAGCTTGGCCTCCGATTTTCTTTAAAACTGTATATTTTTAAAAATTCACTTTAAAGTCTTGATCTGTACACTTTTGGGGGGGTTCTATAAGTCTTTGACATATCAGTTTCAATTTTTAGTTTTTATTTCTCAATTCATATCTCATTTAACACTATCATACTTATGATAGGTTTAATTACATTTTGCCTTTACTAGGCTTGTTCTTATTCTTTCTAGGAGAAATTGTAGATTTTTTTTCCATTTTAGTCATAGAATGTTAAGAATTTTAAAAATAGGAAGTAACTGTGAAGATCAAGTGTGCATTATAAGATAGGAACATGTGAAGCTAGAGTTTCATTAGGCAGTCAGAACCACTATAGTATTATTGAATAAGGAATTTATTGTAAGAATTAGACCTTATACAATTGTGTATTCAGTATCTGCTGAGGACCAATAGCAAGTCCAAAGCCAATTTTCAAAAGAATAGTTATCTGTAGAGGATGACTTGCTTTGCTTCTAACTCCTAAAAGTTTACACTATGATTCACTTATGAGGACCTGTGAAATGCCATAGACATCTTGAATTCAAATAGTTGCTACTTTCTGTTCATCAGTGTTAAAACACATGTGCTGAATGAAGAGCGCCCCGCCCCCCCTGCCCCTGCTGCCCCACAAAGCAGGCTTTGTGTGAGCAACATGGCTGTGTATTCACCTGGGTGTGGGCCGGCTGGGGCTGAAAAGGGCATCAGTGGAGGGTGGTGGGATAGGATTTGGTTTTATAGGTTTGGGGTAAACAGTGGAAAGTTATAGAAGTAACTTTAGGATGCTTTTTTTGCAAGCTGGGAGGGGGTTGTAGGGTGTGGAGTCAGGAGGTTGGCCAAGGTTGGTTACAAAGTCCAATGGCCTTGTCAACTGAGGCTGGAATAAGAAACAACAGAGAATGTCTTAAATTGTAGGCTCCACAGGGGTTGATCATTTCTTCCTCTTCATTGTCTTTCAGTTACTTTAGATTTTCTAGGAACTCATCTGGAGTGTCTGTGCAGGTCACAGAGGTTAACATGGCATCCATTGGCACCATGACTCCTTACTATCAGGTCCATTCAGAATGATGCCATCAATTTAGTAGAGAATGAAGTGAAGCATGTGATATCTTCTGTAATGGAGAGTTGATAAAGATTTCTACATACTAGATTGTGACAGACAGCCAGCGTTGATATAGCTCTGTGGTAGGGCAGCAACAAAGGTACATTGCTGATCTTGCCAGATAAAAAAAAAAAAGCTGGTTTGGGTGGTCTTTACTAAAGGGGTAGAATGAATAGCTTCATTCCAATTGCCAGAAAATGTGTAAATATTTCAGAAACTGCATATTTAACTGCAGCAGCAGTTGGAGTCGTACTGATTAATTCACTGTCATTCCGTAAGATCCATCTGTATGTATTCTGCAGCGGCCCTGTTAGGTGAGTTGAATGCTGATATGGTAGGAATCACCATGCCTTTATCTTTCAATCCTTTAAAAGGCACTAATCTCTACACTCTTTCTAGGAGTGTGGCATTACTTTTGATTTGTATTTTGATAGGTAAAAGTTCCAGTGATTTCCTCTTGGCTTTTTCCACTTGGTTTTCCTCTATAATATTTTCTCACTCATAGGTTAGGTAACCAATGTGGACATTGTGCCAGTTGCTGCATTTGCCTTTTCTAACTATGTGTTCCAAACTGGGGGAATAACTATGCAGTGGGTTCAGGTACCTACTGGACCCACTCGAGAGAGGCCTCAGATAAAACTCAGTTAACTACTTGACCTCTGTAAGCTCCTACCCTGACTATTGAAACCACAATAGCACATTTTAGGTCTCCCTGAGTTAATGTCAGTTCAGATGCAGTGTCTAGTTATCCCTGATAAGTGTAGTTAATTCCTCTCCCCCAGTACACAGTTACCCTGTTAGATGGTTACCTTCTTTGAGGAAGGTAAGGAGAAAGATTTACAGTATAATTTTTTTGGCAGTATGTCAGGATTGCTAACAGAGACCCATCCTCTTTATTTAAAGGTCCCTAGGTCTGTGAATTAGCTCAAGTCTGAGAAGCATTTAAGGACTAATTCTTCCTTTTTTATTTACTTTAGTCTTACTTCTAGTAATCAGACCTAGGATTTTTCTACTTACACGAATCAAGTAAGACTTAACAATGCTGCCCATTTATTTTGGTTCTAGGAACACCACGATCAGTTAGCCAATGCCAGTGATCTCTGTAGGTCAAACCATTTTGTTTGTTGCTTTGACTCCACTACCCATTGTGTTAAACATGTCCACTTTGTCTCTGGGAGTTAATTGCTACTATTTGGTCTCTGTTACCCAAGGTCCAGTCACTCCCACTGAATTCAGGGAACCCATTTTGATGGTACCAGTGTTTGCTGTTATTCTTTGTCTTCTAGCCACGTGGAGCTTATCAAGCTACACAGAGTTCATCAAGGAGGCTGGGACTTTCATTACTAATATATTTCTCAAGCCTTGGTAAAGGAAGTGTTTTCTGAATTCTCCCAAAAAACATAGTTAGAGAGTGAGAAGGACTTACATAGTAAATACTTTCCATATGTTAGAGAAGTTATGAACTGTTTTCCCTAAACACTCCAGAATGGCACTAATGTTTGCAAGATAATGAATTTATTTGGCCAGGCATGGTGGCTCATGCCTATAATCCCAGCACTGTGGGAGGCCGCAGTGGGTGGATCACAAGGTGAGAAGATTGAGACCATCTTGGCTAACATGGTGAAACTCCGTCTCTACTAAAAATACAAAAAATTAGCTGGGTCCACGTGGTGGCACGCGCCTGTAGTCCCAGCTACTCGGGAGGCTAAGGCTTGCTTGAACCCAGGAGGTAGAGGTTGCAGTGAGCCAAGATCACACCATTGCACTCCAGCCTGGATGAAAGAGTAAGACGTGTCTCAAAAACAAAACAAAAACACAAAAAAACCCAAAAAGATGTTTATTTTTGAACTCAGTGATTAAGACAATCTTGTTGTAGTCTGAGTTTGAAAAAAGTCTTACTGTCAATAAAATGTTTGTATTTAGTGCTTTTGAAATGAAAATGGAGTTTTCTTAATTATCAATACATTATATATTCAGTATTTGGATTTTATCAAGTGAACACAAAACTCATTTGAACATTATTTTCTGTTTTCTACTAAAAGATAAAAAATGAACACCAAACAACAGAGTGCATTTTGAAGCATAAATGTGACTACTCATATGCTATATTGATACCTGTATTAAAAAACTCTTGTCTTTTGTCTATATTCTCCCTCCATTATTTCTTATTAATTTTCCCTTCAGGGGATCTTGTAGAAAACTGAAGTAGGTGACAAGATGGTTAAGAAGGTGGAGAAAATAGACTCCATTCTTGAAAAGTTACTGTTTTTTCTGTAGAACTATAGATTACTGAGATAATGATGCCAGCTTGAAAAGCAATGATTTATATGAGTTACGAAAAAGTATTCAGATTTTGAGATTGTCAAAAAGGAAACGTGTAAATAGAGGACTTGGAAACTTTTTCTACTCCACCTGCTCCTGTGGGCTGCTAATCCAAGAAAAGATTTGTTAAAGTACAGCCAGAGTTGAAACCTACTTAAAAGTAAGAGGGAGAGATCGAAACAAGGAGTGGTGATGTGAAAGTATAGCCTGGCACCTATGTATAGAGATAAACTAGTATAGGCAGAGGGAGGGGGAACCTCAGAAGATTTTGAGTTGATGTTATGCAAGTATAAAGTGTTCCTGACATATTCTGTTCTTCATTTGGAATTTGACTTTTGAAAAACTAATTATGATCACTGTTCAAATCTTTTTCACTATTCTTTTATTTGTGAATTTTTAAACTTTTCTTTGATAAGATAGCTTTTATAGTTCATTGTTTTTTGGGCCATACTGTAGTGATTAGAATATTGTTAGACAAAATCAAATCAGCCAATAAGGTCCTTGGTTTAGGATGACCCTTTATTTTTATTTGTAAGCATTTTGTCATTAAGGGATCAGTAAGTATTTCTTTTTATAATAAATTTGGGTGGGACATTGTCTTAGTTCCTCTTGTGCTGCTGTGACAGAATACCTGAGACCGGGTAATTAATAAAGCAAGGAGATTTATTTCTTACTGTTCTGGAGGCTGGGAAATCTAAAATTGAGGGGGCCACATCTGGTGGGGGCCCTCATGCTACATCATCTCATGGTAGAAGATGAAAGGGTAAGAGAGAGCAAGAGTTGGGGAGAGCTCACTTTTATAGCAAACCTACTCCTAAGATAATAAACCCATTCCTGTGATGACATTAATTCATTCGTGAGGGTAGAATCGTCATGACCCAGTAACCACTTAAAGATTCCACTTCTCAACACTGCAGTGGGGATTAAGTTTCCAACACAGGAGCTTTGGAGGACATGTTCAACCCATAGCAGCTGGAGACTGAGGAAGATGGCTGAATAGAAACCTCTGGTGATCTTCACCCCCACAGGAACACCAAATTTAACAGCTATCTAGGCAAAAAACCACCTTCATAAGAACCAAAAATCAGATGAGCAGTCACAGTACCTGTTTTAAACTTCCTATCACTGAAAGAGGCATGGAAGAGGGTTGAAAGAGAGTCTTAAATTGCTGACACCACCCCTCTTCCATGCCCTACCAGCAGCTGTGTGGTGGGGAGAATCTGTGCATTTGGGGGAGGGAGAGCACAGTGATGTGGGACTTTTTCACTGAAGCTCAGTACTGCCCTGTCACAGTGGAAAGCAATACTGAGAATAAGCCAGTGCTCATGGAGGGAGCATTTAGACTAGCCCTAGCCAGAGGGAATTGTCCATCCAAGCAGTTGGAACTTGGCCACAGTGACTGCAACTCCTAGGCAAGTCCTAGTGCTGTGCTGGGCTTGGAGCCAGTGGACTTAGAGGGAATGTGACCTAGTGAGACACCAGCAGGGGCAGCAAAGGGAGTGCTTGCAATACCCCACCTCCAACTTCAGGCAGCATAGCTCATAGTTCTGAAATATGCCCCTTCTTTCTACTTGAGAGGTGAGGGAAGAGTAAAGAGAACTTTTTCTTGCACCTTGGATATCAGCTCGGCCACAGAAGGATAGAGCACAAGGAAGAGTCCTGAGACACTCATTCCAGGCCTTAGCTCCCAGATGATATTTCCAGACACCCTGGGCCAGAAGGGAACCCACTGCCTTAAAGTGGAGAACCCAGTCCTGGCAGGATTTATCACCTATTGACTAAAGAGCCCCTGGGGCCTGAATTAATCTGCAGAAATACCCATGTAGTATACACTGTGGACCTTTGGTGAGACTCTGAGATCTGCTGGTTTGAAGTGTGGCCTAGCAGATTCACAGCTATAGTGGCTATTGCAAGAGATTCTTTCTGCTTGAGAACAGCAGATAGAGGAATAAATGGGACTTTGTTGTGCAGCTTTGTTAACAGCTTGGCCACAGCATGGTAGAGCACTAAGTGGGTCCATGGGGTCCCTGATTCCAGGCCTTGGCTCTTTGATGGCATTTCTGGACCTGCCCTTGGCCAAAGGGGAGTCTGCTGCCCTGAAGGTTGATTCCCAGACTTGGCAGCATTCACCATAAGCTGACTGAAGAACTCTTGGACCTCGAGTGAGCATCAGCAGTAGCCTGGAAGTACTGCCTGTGGGCTTGTGACAATGGTGGCTGAGGGAGAGACTCCTCTGCTTATGGAAAGGGGAGGGCAGAGTGGGAAGGACTTTGTCTTCAGTTTAGCCTCAGTAGAATAGAGTATCAAGAAGATTCCTAAGGTTTCCAACTCCAGGCCCTGGCTTCTGGACAGCATCTCTGGATCCTTCTAGGACCTGGGGGAACCTGCCATCTTGAAAAGAAGGACACAAGCCTGACTGGCTTTACCACCTCCTGATTGTATAGCCCTAGGGCCTTGAGCAAACATAGGCAGCCCCCAAGTAATGGTTATAGCAGGTCTTGGGTGATACTCAGTGCTGTGCTGACTTCAGGCTTGACCTAGTGCAGTCCTAATGGTGGTGGCCACAGGGGTGCTTGTGTCACTTCTCCCCCAGTTTTAGCCCAGCACAGAGAGACTCTGTTTGTTTGGGAGAAAGTAAGAGAAGAGAACAAGAGTCTCGATGTAGTAATCCAGAGAATTCTGGATTTTATCAAGACCACAAAGGTGGTGTCTCTATGAGTTTGTAAGAGCCACAGTGTTACTGGGCTTGGGGTGCTCCCTAATGCAGATATGGCTGCAGTGGCCAAAAAAACACCTAAAGCCCTTTGAATACCTGGAAAGCCTTCTCAAGAAGGGCAGAAACTATTAAGTCCAGACTGCAAAGGCTACAATAAATAACTAACTCTTCAGTGCCCAGACACTAACAAACGTCCACAAGCATCAGAACCATCCC
Organism: Cheracebus regulus; assembly: GCA_963574635.1. Taxonomy (NCBI): domain Eukaryota; kingdom Metazoa; phylum Chordata; class Mammalia; order Primates; family Pitheciidae; genus Cheracebus; species Cheracebus regulus. Next base: position 11,733 of record CAUYQU010037635.1, read on the forward strand.
AGAAAACATGACTTCAACAAACAAACTAAATAAGGGACGAGAGACCAACCTTGGAGATAAAGAGATGTATGACCTTCCAGATAAGGATTCAAAGTAACTGTTTTGAGGAAACTCAAAGAAATTCAATATAACACAGAGAAGTAATTGAAAATTCTATCAGATAAATTTAACAAAGAGATTGAAATAATTAAAAAGAATCAAGCAGAAATTCTGGAGTTGAAAAATGCAGTTGACATAATGAAGAATGTGTCAGAGTCTCTTAATAGTAGATTTGATTAAGCAAAAGAAAGAATTAGTGAGCTTGAAGATAGATATTTGAAAATATACAATCAGAGGAGACAAAAGACAACAGAATAAAGAAAGAATGAGGCACCCTTACGGGATTTAGAAAGTAGTCTGAAAATGGCAAATTTAAGAGTTATTGGCCTTTAAGAGGAGGTAGAGAAAGAGATAGGGATAGAAAGTTTACTTAAATGGATAACAACAGAACTTTCCAAAGCTAGAGAAATATATCAATATTCAAGTTCCAGAAGATTATAGAACACCAAGCAGATTTAACCCAGAGAAGACTACCTCAAGGCATTTACTAATCTAGCTGTAGCAGGTATAAAACTTACTTTGTACTTCAACTAATGTTTATTATATAAACATTTTCAGGAAAGAAAACTTCATTTTATGTAGAATATAAGAATGTGCATAGGTCAGTAAGGAGAGGGCATTTTGTCCCATTACTGTTCAGCACTCATATTAAGATGATTTTATTCTTCTGAATTTCTAAGAGGACGTTTTCTCCCTTATTGTAAAAATGCAGATTTCCCGAGTGTCCTTGAATGATTTATTCATGGCCTACTTGTGTAGTAGCAAAAGAAAAGAATTATACATTACATTTTTTTTTATCTTGTGCAAGAGAGGAATTTAAAAAAATATATTTGGTAAGACCTTTAATAAAATTTTTAATGAATTGTCTTTCCAACTCATAGTCATTACAAAGAGTACTGTCTCCTCTGTTATCATGGTTCAGAACAGTGTATTTCTTTCCTAGCTGTGATATGTGTTGTTTCTACATTACTTTTGGTTTTTAAGTTAAATATTCTTCTTCTGTTAAAGAAAAACTAAGTTGTACCCATATATAAATTACACCTTGATAAATTTCATAAATATATTAATAACATTTTCTCCAAGATTTAAATATGAGATATCACCAATACCCTGAGCTGAATAAAGTTGCTCTATCATTAAGAATTTTTCTCCTTTCTTCCTTCTTTCTTTATTACTGCCTTTTCCCCCTGTCTCCATAAGTCCAATAATAGAATGCTTGAACAATAGATAAATGATGTCATATATTTTAGCTACTAGCTTTCTCTCTCTTATTAAAATCTTAAATTCTTTAAGGACAGAGGTTATACCCATCTTGTTTATCTCTGTCTGCTTAATGCCTAAGATTAGTATGTAGTAGAAATTCAGTAAATTAGTTGAATGAATGAATGATTGAATAGTAGGACATGTAATATGAATGCTGCTCTTAAGTATTAGCTTTGTTGAAAATCTGTTTCTTATATATTGAAATATTTATATTATAAAATATGTGGGGAGAAATAAAAGAAAAATGTTTTCAGTATGAATATTTTTAAACTGAATTTGCTACTTGCTTTTTAACACTTAAAGAATAGTGTAATCAACAATCAATTTAAAGTAGTTTTTGAAACTCAACTTTTTAGATTAATATTTGGAGCTACATTTGATCATGTGACCTTTATTAGCTCAACTAACGTAATTTATGGCCCAACTAAATTAAAGTAGTTTGAGGGCATAATATGGAAATACTCATATTTTTGCCATGAGTATCAGTTTTAAGGGTTTTAATTGAAACATGATGTAGGCTATGTAGATAATAGTATTTTTATTGTTTATTTCAAATTGTAACTTGAGAATTTTAAGGATTGAAGAATATTTCCAAGTATAACAGAAAATTATATGCTCTTGGGTTCAGAAATTATTATTTAAGCAAAACAGTGCAGTATAAAAAGCCTGACTAATCAGAAACACAAGGACCACAGTAAGTGTACATTAACTCCCCCAAACAATGGTAGTATAGACTATTCATTTAATTTTTGGATAAAAGATATGTACAAACACTGCAGTTACTTAGGAGACATGAAAAAAAAAACACAACTACCTACCATGTGGGTCTTGATAAGGTAGAAAGTAGTCATAAACTTAATTTGATCTATTATGAACTTTAATTTGGCCGCTTGTTTAGACAGGCTATTAATACTTGGCCATACAGCAGTATACTTGGAGAATAAAATTCTACTCAAGGTTTCATAATGTCTTTTCAGCTCTACCTAATTGTAGTATCTCTGTTACTATTTGCCTAACTTTTGTCCTGTTGTGACTTTAAGGGTATATTTTCATCCTATATTTTTCTCTAGGCATCCACAAGGACAAAGATAAACTTCCCAGCTTCTCTGTTGTCCTTGAGACGTTGAGGCATACCTTGACAGATTACCAGAACAAGCTGGAAGATGCATCTAATGAGGTAACACTTGCACTGTTTGGCTCCACACATATAGCCTTCGGCCTGTACCAGTACGTATTCCTTGCTTGTTACAAAGGTCAAAAAGATTGGGAATGTTGAACTGACAGCTTCACAGATACAAAAAATAATAAATTGTCTGTCACTGTTCTTTCTTTAAGTGTGGCCTAAAGTCATGTCTCACTTATGTTTTCTTCAGTCATACTAGTATTTTCAAAGTTATAAAGACTGTTGTTTCTTGATCTTCATAATTTATCTGTTTTAACTTAGTGAAAACACTATGCAAGTAGTTTAAGTTAATATGTACTGGATTTAAATGTTAATGTGTTTTTATGACATTTGGTGTAGCTAGTAGAAATTTAGGTTTTATCAGTATTTTAGGTTAAGATTTCTACAAACTGTGGAAGTCTTAATAAAAAAGAGAGAAATTAGTTTTTATTCTCTAAAGGGAGTAAAGTGTTGTTAGAAGTTTTTAAAAAACAAATATCTTTTTGATGTAGCCTGGGAGCTTTTAGTTTTCTGATAGAAAAAGCTCATGCTTCTATTTATCATCTCATTTGTATTGTTTAATGTGTGGGTTGATAATTTTCTTGGGTATTAAAATGTTTTATGAATTCATGCTTTAAAAATTGAAGAGTTCGTCTAGTTACATCTTGTCAAATTAGCATATGAAGTAATTACATTAAATACAATTAGTTAGCAAAACAACAAACAGATTGTTAGAGTCAAAGACAAGTCACATAGCATGGAATTTTGAATTTATCCTTGTGTTTATCTCTTTTTTCATATAATATAAACGCCATAAAACATGCACGTTTCACAATCAGATGTGGCTTATTTTATTTTAGCTTGGTAAGATGAACAAAGAAGGAAAAGTGAGTCTTCTTAATACCCTCGGTAATTGTTCAGAAGGCATAAAAGAAAATGACCATTGAAATAATTACATTTCTATGAAGAACAAATATTATGAAGTCTTTCCCTGTGAGACAAGACAACCTGTATTGTTAGTAGTTTATGAAACTCTTCTGAGGCCTAGGTCTGGAAGCTGCAGGGTAACTAGGAACATATTACCCACAGCGAATTGTTATTTGGGAGGATGAATGTCACATGATCCTCAGCACAGTTGAAAAGTCGACTCAGCAGGCTTTGGCTTAGTAATGCGCTTTGTTGTGAACCAGTGCCAGAGACAGCAGTGGGGAGACCAAGGGGGTGGCTGCAAAGAAAGCAAAAAGAGCAGTCTGACAGAAAGAAGAATGAACTGTCAAAGAAAATAAATCACAAGCGGTGCAGGACCAACTGATGACCTGCCACAAGCCTTCCCAGTAGGACTGCATGTGACCGACCCTGAAGTTGTCATATGGAGTGAGAGACCAGTGAATACCCTCATGATGTATAGAAAGAACAGTTTTCTGCTCTGTTCTCTTTTCTTTCCTTATAGATGCCACTGCTTCTGGCATTTTGGTCCAGTAGGATTTTAAAAATAAAGTTGTATTTGTTTACCATAAGAATGAAATCCTTTATCTGGACATGTAGTAAAAATACAGTAACATCAGTGATATTTTAAGCTCGACTGCTTTCTTTTCTTTTTAGCCATGTGAACTTGTGACAGAAGCTATATAGCATTTAACTAAAAGAAATAATTTTTAAAAGACTCTTAATTACTATTGAAAAATTTGTATTTAAGTAATTGCATAAAAAGCACTTAAAGATTAGCTTTTGAGTTACCCATCCTTGAAAAATATTAAAAAGTTACTTACATTTTCTTTCATCAGCTGAACAGCACGAATGATGCTAAGGAAAAGGCATGTAATGAACTTGCTTCTATGAAACAGAAGATAGACTCTCACACTAAAAATATAAAGGTATTATTTAGAGTAACTTTTACCTTTTGTATTAAGAAACTAAATATAGTTATCTAGGGAATATTTTAACGTAGAGATATTGAGGTACCCCAAAATATATATTTCTACTTTTTAAATTATGTTTGGATATAATTTTAATTTTTTCATGTTGATCAAGAGTAACAAGAATGTTTTTTCATTAAACAAAATAAAACTTAAAAAAAGTAAATAAAACTTGATTGGAAATTATTTTGGTTAACAGTAAATTTGTTTCCCAGATTTAATTATAATACATTATGAGATTCAAATAATTATTTAAGATTAAATGTCCAACCTTAGGTACATATTAAACATTTTTTACATAAGCACATCCATATTTGGAGTCAGTTTTCATCATTTTAGGGTGGAGCCGTCGTTTTCAGTATATCACATCTGTTAATGGGCTGAGACCACACCTGGCTAAGGTCCAGGATGATAGTTTATTTTAGTTTCTGTGCTGGTTTTATGTAGTACATCTTTGCAAAATTATACTGAGTCAACTCTCAGAAGTTTCTCAGTATTGCTGGAGTTTTATTGTGTTGTTTCATGTTGGGTTTGTCATGGACACACTTCAGTATAATTTGTTAGGTTTAAGGAATAAATAGTTCAGCAGAATTTTCTGCTACATATTTGGGATTTCTATAAGTATTTGGAATGTCATTGGAAATTAAATGTTCTTATATTAAATGTAAGATATTTATTTTAAAAATATTATTTAAAACTTTTGGAACTACAATGTTATTTTTAAAAATAGATTGAAAGGAAACTTCCTTGAAAGAACTTTTTGGACTATGCCATCATATTAACATTTTATGTGAATGTTCAAACATAGCAAATATTCTAATTTTTGAGCTAAGATATTATATTTAGAAAATACATTCAGTAAAATATTTTAATTTAAGCAGATGCTTGTTTGCCTTTGTGATTCTTTCATTTTAAAGCTTTGAAAATTTTCAATATGTATTTTATACTAGTGTCTCCTCACCCCTTATTGGCTGGCCTTTCTATAATCTCTTTATTTGGTATCTATGACAGGAACTTCAGGATAAACTGGCTGATGTCAATAAAGAGTTAACTCATTTACACACTAAATGTGCAGACCGAGAGGCTTTGCTAAGCACTTTAAAAGTGGAACTACAAAATGTGCTACACTGTTGGGAGAAAGAAAAGGCTCGAGCAGCCCAGTCTGAAAGTGAACTGCAGAAGCTTTCCGAGGCTTTTCATAAGGATGCTGAGGTATTACCTGAGACTAAATGACTGTCAGGAAAAGCCTTTCACTAATCTCAGTGTTATACATCAAGTGACTATTTTTACTTGTGTTTAATTAAGAAAATTGTTCTGAGCAGAGTATTTTGAAATGTTCATGACAGCTGCAACATCACTCCATTACTCTTGTGTCATTTTCTTTTGTGAGAGAAATATTATAACTTGTACAACTAATTTTTTGATTATCATTTGTACAACTATCTTTTTGGACTTTTAGATCATTGTAACTCAAGCAACTATGCTCCTAACAGTCCTTTCAAGATTTGCCTGTTTGCCAATGACAAAATTATTTTTTATTTTAATAGCTTGGTGGATTGACATGGTGGAAAGAATAAGTATTTTGTAATCAGATAGAACTGTACTTGGATTCTGATACTTCTGCTTATAAGTAGTGTGGTTGTGGACAAGCTATACAGCTTAGCATCGTCACATCTTAGTTTCCTTATTTTTTTTTTTCTTTTTTGAGACTCGCTCTGTCGCCTAGGCTAGAGTGGAGTGGCGCCATCTGGGCTCATTGCAACCTCTGCCTCCCAGGTTCAAGCGATTTTTCTGCCTCACACTCGCGAGTAGCTGGGATTACAGGTGCCCACCACCATGCCTGGCTAATTTTTGTATTTTTAGTAGAAATGAGGTTTCACCGTGTTGGCCAGGCTGGTCTCGAACTCCTGACCTCAGGTGATCCTCCCTCCTTGGCCTCCTAAAGTGCTGCAATTACAGGTGTGAGCCACCATGCCTGGCCTAGTTTCCTTATTTGTAAAACAGTAATAATATCAACTTTAACAGACAGTCTCCTTACTCTGTATTATAGGATAGTAATAAAAATTTAGAAAAATAAAAGTCCCATAAAATTAAAACTTTTCATTTAGACACCCTGGAGAGTTGCCTATCCATTTTTGTTTATTAATGGCTTATAAAAATATTATGACACACATTTCTTATTTTGTGTGAGCCTGTGTGAGTGGAGTTGTCTTCTAGTTCTTTTTACCCTGTGGGTTATAGAGCTAGGCTAGCTAGTGGAACTGGTTTATCTAAGTCATCCTGCATATTGAGTTCATTACTCCAACAAATATGAACATGAATGCCAAGAGAGTAAAAAGGAAACATTCTTTCCACTCTTTTTACAGTCTGGGATTTAAATTGTGTCCACATGAAGGGGTTGGAATTGCTCTACACATCAGATAATGATTAAAGTAAAGGAAACTAGAAGCCTGACTGTATTGTAAAGTCAGCATGTCTACAGCACTGTGGTTGGGTTCAACATGTGTGAATTGATTTTGGATTTTGAATTCTCTTTTCATGCCAAATGGATGATTATCATGCTTGGTTTATCACAGCCCAAGCAAAAAGGATGTAATAGCGACACAAGGAATTATCCTTGAGGATGAACTTCCTTGAGGATGAACGTGATTATTAGGCAAAACACAGGAGGAAGATTTTTATGCATTTGTTAAGTTATATTTAGTAAGACTTTAAAACATTTTGACCTAGTTAAAAAATGCAGAAGTCATCATTAACTGCTTATGAAAAGGCATAGCATATTTGTGAAAAAAAATCTGATTTTTTATATTTGTTATAAGCACATTTTCAAAATTTTCCATTATTAAATTACTGCATTTGGAAAAAAGTAAAATGGTATACATAGTGAATTAAAGAGATAAATTTTGCTATTTGTAAGAAAATATTCTCTATAACTTATAAAACTTTTGCATATGCTATATTCAGTTTTTTAAAAATCTATAACAGACTCTAAATTTTTCTTTTTAAATTTGTCCCCTTTAAAAATTTTCTTCCTTTTGATATATTAAAAATCTTAAGGAAACTTATTTTATCTATATAAACTATTCATTTTGCAGCTCCATAATTACTTTGTCTTTGAGTTCCATGTTTTGGGACTTTACAGATGAAACACCTTATAAAGAGAGCTATTTGACATTATAGTAAGTAAACTCCTCATGTGTTCAAATCTGATCTGCTCTATACGAATTCTGTAGCATAGTGCTTCTAAGTCATTCAGCAATGGATAGTTTAATTATCAAAGTGATAATATAATTTTAAAGGACTTTTAAACAACATATTTCTGATTGAACATTTTTGAAAGTATGTCTTGAGCAGCTATATTTATTTTTTGCTTTTACTTTATAATATTTAAACAACTACAAATGCCCAGTGTGCCAAATACTGTATTAACTTTTAAATGGAGAAAACAAAGGAGCCCATCTTCCATCTTTCATATCACTATCTGCTTTGCCTAAGGGGCTTGGGATAGCTTTCCTGTTAGTAGTAAGTAAACTGGAATCTCTGGAAGAAGAAGAAAGCTGAGTAACTGTGTCTGTGTAAAGTACAGATATTGGTATAACTTTTCTTCATCAGAGTAGAATAATACTCTTTTTTTCTGTATTGTTTTTTGACAAGTAGTATCTGTTTTTGGCAAATGTAAATATTAAATTATAGAATTACTATATTGAGTTACAGTTATATAGGCTTATAAACAATGAGTCCAATCCCGACACCTCGTATAATAGCTAAGGAAACTTAGGCCTGAACAGGTCTTTACTCAAATCACAACCTCATCAGTAGCAGAGCTGCGGATTAGTCTTGGTCTTCTGGCTTCTAGACTTTAGATTTTGGTTTTGAATACCAAGTGTAAGCAATTCCAAATGTTCTATCTGGTGCTTAGTTTTGAATATTAAAAAAAGTCATTAAAATATTCTGAGACTTGAGTATTGTAATTCCTTTTCAGGTTTTCGAAATTAATTCTTCACTTTTGTATTATGTGTTTTACTTCTTACAATGTTTATATTCAGGAATTAATTTTTCTTTTTTTTTTTTCCTGCAGGAGAAGCTAACCTTCCTTCACACCTTGTATCAGCACTTGGTAGCAGGCTGTGTGCTCATAAAACAACCAGAAGGCATGTTGGATAAATTCTCTTGGTCTGAGCTTTGTGCAGTCTTGCAGGAGAATGTTGATGCCCTGATTGCAGACCTCAACAGGGCTAATGAGAAGGTAACTGTCCTCAGGCACCAGATACCTCTATTAAATTCAGTGACATTTGTCCACATCACAGTATCATTAAGAGGGGCTGACATTCATCTTATTTCAAAAAGAATTTGGATGTTAATAATTCAATACCATTAATTATGGCTTGTCTACAACTCAGTTTGATGCCATTGCTGTGGGCATGTAAATGTGACTGAAGTCTGTATGAAGTCTCTAAGCTCCACTTTCTGTGCAGGACATGTTAATACTACTAGCCAGTATTAGCCACAGGGACCTAATTAAAAGAAAATAAATTAATCTTACTGATGAAGCAATTCAAAGAACTTAGTCATTTACATTAATAAACCAACTCTTTATGTTAGCATAAAATAGAAACGGTACAGTTATTCAAAAACATGATCTTAAAATTCTTTGCTTAGGAAATACGAGGTGTTATTTTAAAAGCACTTAAACATTTTAAATTATATGCTTATGATTTGCTTCTTGAAATATAACAAAGTATATATTAGAAAACTCATTCCATGCTTTAGAATGTAAAAAGTGTATTTTGCAGCAGAGTATAGTAGACCTTTATGGTAGCATTACTATCTCACAAGTCTAGGAATTCAGTCTCCAACAAGTATTTAAAAACGTGCTTTTGGTTATAAAATATTGCAGGGGCTTAGCAGATCAACATATGCCACCATTAAAGACATTGTTTCTTATCCTGGGTCTATTGAACTGGTCAGGATTGTGTTTATGTGGTTTAGTTTCCAGATCTTAGTTACAATGACATTTGCTCTTAAGTGACAAGAAGAAAAAAACTGTCCCATAAGTTAAAAAAAATATATGTTTAAGTAATAAAGCAACATATTGACCCGATTTCAGAGTGGTATTTTTTTATTATTGAGCATTTTATCTTGGTTCTATTGACAAACACAACCATAGACACTGAGATGTAGGGCTGAGAAATTAGGGAACGAATTGTGAGAGTCACAGAGGCTATTCATGATTGTGAATGTGTACATAATGGATTTGAAAATTACAGATAATTAAAATGAATGTGTTTTAACTCTATGAGATGGTATTATGTTTTTTCTAGTTTTTATTGTTTCAAAACATCCTTAAGAGTCATACATTTTAGAAAATGAGGATTTTCTTTCCAGTGTTTGAATGTGAAACAAAAAATGGTTAGAACATTCTGCTTCATTTCATGTAAACTCTTTGCAGATTTTAAAATCTTATTTACTTTCTTTCCCATTGAAGTATTCGAATAGCTGGAGCCTTGATTTCAGAAGTAACAATATGTTTTTCAATCTCAATCAAATTAATTATAGAATAAGTAACTTCATTAGAAAGAAGAGGAAAAATTTGCCATCTAAGTATACAAATGACACTATTTTCTGCTAAAGTATGGTAATTTACCCTGCTATTTTCTTTTTTAAAAAATTTCTTTATTTACATTTTATGTTACAATTTTAATATGATCTTAAGGAATTATGTTACAATTTTTATATGATCTTAAGGAATAAAATATATTAGAACATTGGGTGTTTTATTGGGGGAGATGACACAAAGCAATAGCTTGTGAGCATATTTCCTTCTCTATTGCATCTCCCTATATAGATAAGCCATCTAGAGTATATCTGTAAAAACAAGTCTGACACAATGAGAGAGCTTCAGCAGACTCAGGAAGACACTTTTACCAAAGTGGCAGAACAGATCAAAGCCCAAGAGAGCTGCTGGCACAAACAAAAGAAGGAACTGGAGCTGCAGTATTCTGAACTCCTCCTAGAGGTGCAGAAGAGGGCACAGGTATGCTACCATTACGAAGAGCTTTAAGAAATGGATTACTCAGTGTAACCATATGAAGTGTTTTCCTTTTAGTAACAAGCTAAATCAGTTTAAGCTTCTTAACATCATAGAACTTGTTTAGATGCACGTACATATGTTTAGATGCACACACATATGTGTGTGTGTATGTGTGTTTATATTAAGGATTGTCTTTCATGTAAGTTTGGAAATATATGAGTTTCTGATTAAAATATCCCAAAATGCATTGATCAGCTAATTAAATGCTAAAATTGTATTTCCTTTATTTTTAAAATGAAACATCAAAGTATTTGGTAATATATTGTCAGTTTTAGTGTAGGTATTCTTTTATCTGGTTTACTCCATTTGTGGAGGTTCCTATGTGAACCATCATTTAAATTTATTTGGGGTTAAAATCTCTTATGCCTACTAACATTATATAAGAACTGGCATTGTAGTTGTAGGCCATGTATCAAAAGTAATTCACTATGAGTTGTATTATGTATTATATCTTGATTGAGAGTAGAAGTTATGGGTTGTTAACATAACCATGTATTTTGTATACAAATTATTGTCAACATTATTTATATTGTTAACTATCATTCTCACCCAATCAGGAATAACAGGATGATAGGATATACTTTTTTGGCATTGAATTTATTAATAGGTCATTTTTATTCCTAAGTTAGGGTACTTAGGAACCAGAAGGTTGTATATTCTTCCCATGGTTGATTATTTAACCTCTTTATTTGATCCATTCATGCTAATATTGGCAAGTTTAATTAAAAAATAACCAAACTATATAAATACATATACACATATATATAAATAAAATTATGATGATAATGATGTTTTATTTGCCAATAACCGGTTTCAGAGGGCATAAAATCAGGCCATTCTGTATCCCCTAATTTAAAGTTCCTATAGGAACTTATGCCTTTCTATATGAACTTGAATAAATCAACTAATGTACTATCTAAAAGTAGTAATTTTTTCATTGAATGCAGACTACAATATTATATGCTCTACATTTTCTGCGATTGAAGTAAAAGACCTAAACCATTTATTTTAATTTTGTAGAGGTAACATTGATATACAGTCAAGTGCACAGATCTTAAGTGTGTAATTTGATGTTTTAAAAAAGTTCTTATTTGATATGTAATATATGTACATATGTATGGGGTACATGTGATATTTTGATACATGCATAGAATGTGTAATGCTCAAGCTAGAGTAGGATGTCTATCACCTTGAATATTTATCATTTCTTTGTGTTGGGAACATTTCAAATCTTCTCTTCTTGCTATTTTGATATATACAACATACTGTTGTTAATATAGTCACCCTACTATGCTATTGAACAATAGGCCTTATTCTTTCCATCTTAGTGTATGTTTGTATCCATTAACCTACCTCTCTTTATCCCTTCCCTCCCCCAACACACCCTTCCTAGACTGTGGTAACTACAAATTGATGTTTTGATCAATGTAAACATGCGTGTGATCATTACCCCATTTAAGACTTCAGACATTTTCATTACCCTAGAATGTTCTCATGTGCTCTCTTCCAGTCAGTTTTACATCTCATAGGCAACCATTGTTCTGATGTCTGTCATCATAGATTAGTTTTCACCTGTTCTTGAATTTCCTGTAAGTGGAATCATTCAGAAGTCATTGGTGGTTACCTTATTTCACTCAACATTAATGTTCTGAACATAATGTCATTTATGTGTTGTGTGTATCAGCACTTCATTCTTCTTTGTGGTCATGTAGCATTCCATTTTATCACAGCATCACTATTTGATGGGTTGTGGGTTGATGGATATTTGAATTGTTTCTGTTTTTTAGATATTGTAAATAAAATTTCCACAGACATTATTGTAGAAATCTTTTGTCAACATATGTTTTTATTTCTCTTGGTTAACTACTAAAGTGCAGTTGCCAGGTCATAGGATATATGTGTGTTCATAAGAAGCATAAGAAACTGTCAGAAGTTTCCTTAAAAATACTGGTGTCATTTTTATAGTTCCACCAGCAAAATATGTAAGTTTCCATTGTTCTACATCCTCTGCAGTGCTTGGTATTGTCAGTCTTTTAAATTGTAGTCATTATGGTGGTTTTAAAATGATGTTTCATTGTAGTTTAAAGTTGCATTTTTATGGTGATTCATGATGCTGAGTACCTTTCGTATACTTACTGGATTTGTATATCTTCATTTTTACAGTGTCTCTGTCTCTTCTACTGTTTTCTCATGTAAAAAATATAAATATTTGTGTTTTAATTGTTGATTTCTAAGAGTTCTTTATATATACTGGATACATATTCTTTGTCATATATATTCATTACAATATTTTCTCTGAATCTCTTGCTTGCTTTTTCAGTGTTTCTTTTGATGATCATAAGTTTTAAAATTTTGATGAAGTCCAACTTATAAATCTTTTTCCCTTTTGGCTGTTTGTATATGTGAAATTATTTTTCTATACCCGAAGGTTGGGAAGATAATCTCTTGTTTCTTCTAGAAGTTTCATAGTTTTAGCTTTTATGTCTAAATTTGTGATACCTCTCAAATTAATTTTTGTGTGTGATGTTAGGTAGAGTTTCATTTTTCCCCCTTATTTTATTGTTCCCACATCATTTGTTCAGTACTTTTCTAGCTGAATTGCCTTGGTACCTTTGTGAAAAAACAGTTGGCCATATTTAGAAACCACAGACTTGTCTATCTATATAGTTTTGCCCTCTCCAGAATGTCATATAAGTGGAATCTTACAGTATATAGCCTTTTGGGTCTGGTTACTTTCACTTAGCGAAATATATTTGAGATTCAGTCACATTGTTGCATGTATCAGTAGTTCATTCCTTTTTATGGCTGAATAATATCTCATTATATGGCTGTAAAATTTTATCCAAATACTTGCCGATGAGCCTTTGGATTACTTTTATTCTTTTGGCAATTATGAGTAAAGATGCTTTAAACATCCATGAAAAGGTTTTTGTGTTGTCACATTTTCATTTCTCTTGGGTAAATACTTAGGAGTTTGATTTCTAGATTAGATGGTAAGTGTATATATGGTTATATGGTAAGTGTAACTTAAGCAAATATTAAATTGCTTTTCTAAGTGACTATACCATTTTTCACTCTCGCTAGCAATGTAAGAGATTTAGGTTACTCTGCACCTGTGCCAACGTATGGCTTCATCATTTTTTCTTTTGAATTTTGCCCATTATAATAGATGTGTAGTGCCATGTTGTTGTGATTTTGATTTACATTTTCCCCACTGTGTAATAAATTAAGCATTTATGTATGTGTTTATTTGTTATTTGTGTATCTTTTTTGGTGAATTATCTGTTCAGATATTTTGTTCAGTTTTTAATTGGGTTGTGTGTTTTCTTACTGTCAAATTTTGAGAGTTATTTACATATCTCAGGTTTAAGTCGCTTGTCAGATATGTGATTTGTAAATATTTTCTACTGTTCTTTTAGCAGTACTTTTGCAAAGCAGATGCTTCAAATTTTGATGAGACCCACTTATCAATTTTTCTTATGGATTGTACTTTTGACATTGCATCTAAGAACTCTTTGCCTAAGATAATAGGCACCAAGATTTTCTCCTATTTTTTCTATATGTTTTATAGTTTTAAGTTTAACATCTAGGTCTATGATCAGTCTTGAGTTAGTTTTTGTAAAGGTGTGAGATATGGATTGAGGTAAGTTTTTTTTCATATTCATATCCATTCCAGTACCATTTATTGAAGTCACTGTTTTTTTATTTAATTGCCTTTGCACCTTTATCAAAAATCAGTTCACTATTTGTGACAGTCTATCTCTAAACTTCCGTGTCTGTCCCGTTTAGTTATGTATCTAGTTCTTTTTTTTTTTCAATACTATACTGATTTAATCACTCTAACCTTTTACTAAGTCTTAAAATCAGGTAGTGTGAGTCTTTCAACTTTTTTTTCATTAGTGTCCTGAACTCTTTGAAATCTACAGGAAGGCATAGCAATTCACTTTTTTCTCTTTTTTAGACAGACTTTAACCCTGTTGCCCAGACTTGAGTACAGTGGCACAGTCACAGCTCACTGCAGCCTTAACCTCCTGGGGTCAAGTGGTCCTCTCACCTTAGCCTCCCAAGTAGCTGGGACTGCAGGCGTGCACTACCATGCCCAACTAATTTTATTTGAAAAAATTTTTTGTAGAGATGAGGTCTCACTCATTTTTATGTTGCCCAGGCTGATCGCTAACTCCTGGCCTCAAGTGGTCCTCCTAACTTGGCCTCCCAAAGTGTTGTGTTTACAGGTGTGAGCCACTGTACCCAGCTGCAATTCACTTTTTGAAGAGAATCAGTCATCACAAATACTAATGTTTTAGGAGAGGCTCTCGCTGAATACTCTTCTCTGAAGAATTTATAACACCTTAGTCTTTGACCCATATGTCTACAAATTAAAATGATCATTTTCATTATTCCTAAAAGTACATTACTATTATAAATTGGCAGCGATTTATTTTGGTTTTATATTTGGTAAACTGTTATTGTATATTATAGGACCTGTAAATTTTATTTTAGGAAATTTTGTTGTGATTAATTCTATATCTTTTATCCCCAAAAGTACAATGCAAATAAAAAGTTTCCATTTTATATTACTTAATACATTTTCAAAAATTATGTTGAAAATCTGCAGGGGAAAAAAATCCGCAGTTGTTACGTAGGATTGTGAGTTATAGAGGATGTTTGATGTCAGATGCACATAACCATAAGTACATTTCATCTGCTGGGAAATAAATGGCTCATTCTTAAGAGTCTTGTGTTTAGTGTTTGGCCATTGTAAAGAAGTGATTACTAAAAAACAATATATTAAAATTAAAAAGCAATATTTGAATTTGATTGCTTTTATCTGAGAAAAATGTAATAAATATTAAAAAAAGAGTAATATTTGTAAGAATCTAATATTACTGACTTTTTAAATGTGTAAGTTTTAAAGCAATTAGTGTAAATGCTACTAGAAAAATGAAATTTGTAGAGAAGGCAGCCTGGTTTTACTATCACAGCATGTTTTTAGCATTGGGTAAAGTTTGCTAGCCACATGTTGGGTAATTCTTGAATTTAAATACGTTGGAGCCATCATGTAAATATATCTCAGGTGTCTATGCCTACGAAAGTATCTTGGCCCAGTGCCACATACCATTCCATTTACTAATTTTGCTTTTGTAATCTTAGTACAAAATCTTGTTCTTGTTTCTTTTCTATTTGAAAAAGATACAGTTATTGGAACAAGAACTTCCTTTCTAGAAGTAGTTTTTTTTTACTGTCAGTTAGGTAAAGGTTACCCTTGATGTAATGTTTATTGTAAACACTTTAGATTTATTTGACATTTTAGTAAAATCAAGTGACTTTAGAATGGAGAACAAATTCAGGTTCATCATGCTATATTGCATTTTATTCTTCTCTTACCATGGTATTGAGAATGTATTTGGCAAGAAACCCAGGTGAATCATAAAAATGTTATTAAATGTTGAAACTTTTTTCTTCATAATTAAACTCCAAGAATTTTCAGAAATAAAGTAGAGCTTATTGGTATTGTTGGAGGTGATAATTCCTTAATGTATACATGCTAGCCTGCAATGATTCACAGAAAGTTAGATACAATCACGTGCACACTATGTTCTGATATGCTGTGAGTCCATGGGAATGGATACCTCTAATGAAATTTTGGAAGAGTCTTCTGACCACTTTTCACATAATTGCTTCAGATATTGTTTTTGTTAATTATAATATTAGCAGCTGAATTTGCATAGTGCTTAATATAATTTTCAATGCTTTTGCATATTTTGCATGTCTCTTCTTACATAAGCCCCACCACAGACATACAAGACAGGTTATTTAAGCATCATTTCTATTTTACAAGTGAGGAATCTGAGGTTCAGACAATTGATACTACTTACTTGTGTAATAAGGAAGTTCTAGGGACAAGATTAGAGCATATATAACCATATGTAAATGTGTAGCCCATTGCTTGGCATTTAGAAATTACAAAGTGAATGTTACGGACTATTTTAATACATTGAAATTGTCTTCCTCCCAGTCCTTATCTTTCAGTCTCTTGCATTATACTGTAATACTGTTTCTTTTAGAAATATATGCTATTTTTATTTATAAAGCAATATCTGAAAATAGGTCTAATGACATCTCAGTTTCATATTTATGGAACTCATATTTCCTTTTGTTTTTTTGAGATAGTGTCTTAATACATTGCCCAGGCTAGAGGGCAGTCATGTGATCAGAGTTTACTGCAGCTTCAACCTCCCAGGCTTAAGAAATCCCCCCACCTCAGCCTGCCAAGTAGCTGGGACTACAGGGTATGCCAACATGCTCTGCTAATTTTTGTATTTTTTTTTTTTAGTAGAGATAGGGTTTGTCCAGGCTGGTCTTGAACTCCTGGGCTCAAGCAATAAGCCTGCCTTGGCCTCCCAAAGTGTTGGGATTACAGGTGTGAGCCACAGTGCCCAACTCACATTTTTTTTTTGGAAACAGGGTCTTACTCTGTCATCCAGGTAGAGTGCTGTGCTACAGTCTCAGCTCACTGCAGCCTTGAGCTCCTGGGCTCAAGTGATCCTCCCACCTCAGCCTCCTAAGTAGATGGGACTATAGGCATGCACCACCACACCTGGCTAATTTTTTATATTTTTTGTAGAGATAGGGTTTTGCCATGTTTTTCCAAGCGATCTGCCTGTCTTGGCATCTTGAAGTGCTAGGATTATAGGCGTGAAGTACTGTGCCTGATCTGAACTCACATTTTTAAGTGATTCTTGATAAATTAATGTTTAAACATGATAATGTATGAAAAGTGTAAATAGTGCAACATTGTCAGCCACCCACAAATGGTAGTTCTCTTAATTTGTATTTCTCAGAGTTTTTTTCCTGAGAAACTAAAGTTTTAATATACTATATCATAAAACTGCTATTCTAGATAAGAATATCAAGACAATTTTACATAATTTAGTTAATATTAATAAAAATATGTTATATACCAAATATATAGTACACTGTGTTTCATGCTGTGATACTACCAAAGAGTTATACTATATAGTTTTTTTCTCAAAAAGTGTAAAATATAATTGAGGAGATACATGAAAAAAGTAAATAATATAAGGTTTATCATAGACTGTACATAATTAGTTGCCAAAAGAACGCTATAAATTTAGAAGAGATGGTCAAAGTTTGAGCAGGCTTCATAGAGGAGACTGGCGCCAACCTGGGTCCTGTTGCCAGGATCTGAAAGCACAGAAGGAAGGGAAACATGGGACAGATCAGAATTTCGAGATAATATTGCTGCTTTTCCAAATCAGCAAACCAAACATTTTGCCTGTATTGGCACATTTATTCCTGGTCTACTGATAAGAAGAACTCTGTTCCTTTGAGGATATGATTTATCCAAAGGATATTTCATAATTTACAGTGCTTTAGAAACAAAACAGTAAACACAGGCACATACTATTTCAGCACATATTTTTGATGTGTTAAATTTACATAATGAAGATAGTGTTTTTAAAGTAAATAAATAACAATTATGGGGCTTGAGAATGTGTGTGTGTATATGTGTGTTTGTGGCTATGAAGACTAGATGATAGAATTGCTAGACTATATGATAATTCTATAACTTTTTGAGGAACTCCCAAACTGTTTTTAAAAATGGCTGCCTGTTTTACAATCCCATCAGCAATGTCTGAGAGTTCCAGTTTCTCTACAAAGTGTCCTTATTTTTTAACAGAGAAACATTTACATAATAGAGAAAGCAAGTGAATTTATGTGTTATATTTTTAAATATTACCATAGCTTAAAAAGGCAAGATATGAAACTTATAAAAATAAGACACTTTAAATGAAATCCTTTGATGTCTATATGTCATTGAATGTCCAGTTTGCAATTTGCCTTTTTGCCAACATAAAGAGCAAGAACTCAGCGAGCAAGAGTGATACAAAAGAATTTTACTCCCTAGGGAAGTGTCTAATTTCTGGCCTAGAGTCTCAAAGTTCACAGAGTGCTGTAAGCCAATAAGGCGTCCCTCAAAGCTCATGTATTTCAGGAAGTAAGTCCGTGATTCATTAAGGAAAAAAGCTATCCTTTCTCCCCATTATGGATGCACTTTGAATTTATTAGAGAGTAAAGGAAAACTGGTGAAATTATGTAGTATTTTTGTTATGCTATTGAATTCTGTGCAAAAGATATGCATTCTATATTTTTAGGTTTTTTTTCTTCAGGATTGGAATGTTTTTATGGGGGAATTTGAGAATATTATTTTTTGAAATTAAACACACTGAGGAGCAGGTTATTTCAGTACTAGGAATGCTTTTGTCCCATATGAAAGTGATGTTCCTTATGTTTGTTTAAAAAATACTGGCCTTTAATCTCCTTAGGTGGAAAACATTGGATTTTGTTTTAAAGGCAAATTTGCTCTATAGCTGTTTCCACCCTTACAATCAGACAGACTTTGTTCTTCAAGAATAATTCACAGTAAATAATGCAATACCTCTCAAAGTAATTCCCTATGGAAAGTCAGAATTAATTTAAAACAGAATTCTGACATGTAGATAAGTTCCAGATTACATTTGGAATTTTTTAAAAAATTATATTTTCCTTTTTTCTAAACCTTTACATTAAGTTTGGATTTTTTCATTCGTTGGTCATTTATTCAGTGTCTATTATCGGCAAAACATTGTGCTAAGCAAAATCAAGGATGATTTTATAAAGGGTTATTTGATTCC
This sequence comes from Cheracebus regulus, assembly GCA_963574635.1. Lineage (NCBI taxonomy): Eukaryota > Metazoa > Chordata > Mammalia > Primates > Pitheciidae > Cheracebus > Cheracebus regulus. Next base: position 30,960 of record CAUYQU010037635.1, read on the forward strand.
TTCAATATTTATTAAATACCTACAGAGTATAGAGCACTGTGACAGACAGTATAGTAAATAATTCCTAACCTCTAGGAACTAGCAATCTTTTATTTGAGGGAGAGTAGATATACACACATGAAATAAATGAGTAGTGTAGAAGTTAAATGCCTGAGTGACCCTTAAGTTCAGAGAAGGTCAAGATCAATGTGAATGAAAATGGTAGTAAAAGGAGTCATAGAATAGATAGAACCTGAAATGGACTCTGAAGATTGTTAGTATTCAGATAGTGTTAGGGGAGATGGAAGGCAAAGGACCTGGGGGTTCTACAGAATGTGTTAAATTGTGACAAGTAGTGGTGAGGCTAATGCCTGAATACTAAAGGAGCAAATCAACCTCTCCTTGCTCATCAGGTTGTGGATAGTGGGAGATGGTGAATTCTTAACTGGGGAAGACATGTGGGGATGTTGGTACCTGAGGGGAGAACCTTGGTTCAGTAAAGACAAAAAAGTTAAGTAGTAGAATTAGGTAAACCTAGCTGAAGGAGTTTGGACAAATTGTGTAACTTCTCTAAATCTCAATTTTATTATCAATAAAACTGTGCTGACCTCATAGCTTAGTATAAGGATTAAAAAGAATATATGTAAAGCATTTAGAACAATGCCTGGGATATGAATAAGCACTATAATATTCAACTATTCCCATTAAAATAGAGAAATAATAGACCTCACAGTATCCAGTGAGATTTGGGTTCTAGCAGTAGTGAATTGGAAACTTTGAGACCAACTGGTGTTTTTTTGTTGTTGTTGTTGTTGTTGTTTTTGGTGAGATGGAGTCTCGCTCTGTCACCCAGACTGGAGTGCAATGGCATGATCTTGGCTCACTGCAACCTCCACCTCCTGGATTCAAGCGATTCTCCTGCATCAGCCTCCCAAGTAGATGGGAATACAGGCACGTGCCACCATACCTGGCTAATTTTTTGTATTTTTAGTAGAGGTGAGGTTTCACCATGTTAGCCAGATGGTCTCTACCGCCTGACCTTGTGATCTGCCTACCTTGGCCTCCCAAAGTGCTGGGATTACAGGCATGAGCCACCATGCTTGGCCTTAATTAGAGGTTTTGTTGGTGTTTTAATGTGTGGTGGGGCTACTACCCTCTCATTCCTCTTTTTCAGGATTAAACTCAACTTGCCTAGTTCCAGAAAACAAACTAGTTTGTTTTTAAGTGGAATTGCACTATGTTTATCAGTTTACTTAGGAAGAATTGAATCTTTGTGATGAGTTGGGCTGTTGAAGTTTGAAATATTATTTTGTGTCTTTCAAATGTATTTAAAACTTTTCCTTATATGGATTTCTCGCATTTCAGACTAGATTGATTCCTACATTATTCTATCTTTTTTATTATGGAATTCTAAATGGGGTTTTCTTTTCCATTATCTTATTTTGTGTTTACATGTATATATCAAGGATATTGATATTCTAAGTTGTGGTAAAATACACATGACATAAAATTTACCATTTTGATCCTTTTAAAGTATACAATTGAGTGGCATTGAGTATGTTCATAGTATTGCACAACCATCACCACTATTTAGCTCCTGAACAGAAACCCAGAACCCATTAAGTAGTCGCTCTTTGTTCCTTTTTCTCTTCAGCCCCTGGTGACCGAAAATGTGTTTTCTGTGTTTATAAATTTTCCTAGTCTGTATATTTTGTATAAATGGAGTCATACAAATGTGTCCTTGTGTGTCTGGTTTCTTTCTCTTGGCATATTTTTTCAAGGTTTATTTATGTTGTATCATATATTAGTACTTCATTCCTCTTTATGGTTGAATAATATTCTGTTGTGTGGATATACCACATTTTGTTTATTCATTAATTCCCTGATAGGTGTTTGTGTTTTTTCCTACCTTTTGGCTACTGTGAATAATGTTGCTGCAAACAATACAATGTTAAATACAAGTGGAGATAGTGGATATTCTTCCCTTGCTCTGGAACTTGGTAAGAATGCTTTGGGTTTTCCCCCATTGTTAAGATACTGACTTTAGGATACAGTATGTCTTCCTCTACCTGTATCTACATACAGAATTTTTATTGTAATTTTGTGTGTAATTTTTGTTGAAAACACTTCTGCCTGAGACACTGAGGTTCGCTTTTATTTTCACTTACCTAAGTATTGCTAGTTTGCCTCTTGTATTTTCTAGGTTTTCCATAGTTTTCCTTTCTTTCTCTGATTGAACAAATGAAACTGATTTTGAAGAGAAAAAGAAATTAACTTTTGTGATTTTCATTTGTTCCCCTTCCTACTCCCAACTGCTGCAACTCTACTGCTACCCCTGACCATCTTTGTTATGTTTCTGATTCTCATATCCCTTTACTAAGAGTAAGGACAGTTTCAGAATTTTATGGCTTCTCCTACCTCTCCAGATAAAGTTAAGTTTCTTAGTGTAGCACATAAGGTACTCAGTCATCTGTTATCTGTGTACTTTTCAAATTTCTATAATTTCCCTCAGTTCTTCAGGTATTCTGAAGTATTTGCATCCTTAGAGCATACTGTGGTGCTTTCTGGCTCTTCCTTTTTTACATGCTAGTCTTTCTGCTTTAATCCAGCCACAAGCCAAGTGTCAGTTTTCTTTTTCCTTAAAGTTTGCCTGATTTAAGTGGGTTGTCTCACATCCTCTTGTGAGCAGTCTGTGTAGCTGCTGCTTCTCAGTTTCTTGCTGCTTTCAGCACTCCTGTGGGACACCACTTGCTTTACTAGTGGTCTCTGTGTGGAGTTCTGGGACATAGTCCCATTGATAGAATATGGCTGCCATAGTTTGTTTCAGTGCCCTTTTGTACTCCTACCTTTTGGCTATTGTGAATCTGGAATATCTGGAATATCTCTATCATAGCATTATACCATACTAGTTGATTTACTTGTCTCTTTTCCTAGTACATGGAATTTAGTGAGTAATCAATCAACACATTTTTTTTTTTAATGGAGACAGGGTCTTGCACTGTCACCTAGGTTGGTCTCAAATTCCTGGACTAAAGAGAGCATCCTGCCTTCACCCTCTTGAGTAGCTAGAACTATATACATACCAGCCCACTTGGCTGATACTTTTCAATTTTTTTGTAGAGACAGGGTCTTACTGTGTTGCCCAGGGTGGTCCTAAACTCCTGGCCTCCAGCAGTCCTCTCACCTTAGCCTCCAAAACTGCTGGGATTACAGGTGTGAGCCCTCATGCCTGGCCCCAGTAAAAAGTAAGGTCTTTTTTACATCTAGAAAATCCTTTATTGGCAGTGTCATTTCTGCTTAAAAATAGGAATGAAGAGTTAATGAGGAGTGGAAGAAGAGAAATTATACAGAGAAAGCATATTTTTCTTTTCTAAATTTGTGTATTTTTGTATAAGTATATAGGAACTTAATGAAATACTCTTAAATTTATGTGTTCTACTTTATGTAAAGCTTCTATGTAAGAGGATTTAAAAAACCATTGTGGAAGACAGTGTGGCGATTCCTCAAGGACCTAGAAATAGAAATTCCTTTTGACCCAGCAATCCCATTACTGGGTATATACCCAAAGGATTATAAATTGTTCTATTATAAAGACACATGCACATGTATGTTCATTTCGGCACTGTATACAATAGCAAAGACGTGGAACCAACCCAAATACCTGTCAGTGATAGACTGGATAAGGAAAATGTGGCACATATACACCATGGAATACTATGCAGCCATAAAAAACGATGAGTTCGTGTCATTCATAGGGACATGGATGAATCTGGAAACCAACATTCTCAGCAAAGTGACACAAGAACAGAAAACCAAACACTGCATGTTCTCACTCATAAGTGAGTGTTGAACAATGAGAACACATGAACTCAGGGAGGGTAGCATCACAAACTGGAATCTGTTTGGGGGTCTAGGGGAGGGACAGCAGGGGGTATAGCGATTGGGGAGAGATAATATGGGGAGAAATGCCGAATATAGGTGATGAGGGGATGGAGGCAGCAAACCACCTTGCCATGTATGTACCTATGCAACAATCCTGCATGATCTGTACATGTACACCAGAAGCTAAAGTAGAATTTAAAAAAAGAAAGAAAGAAAGAAAGAAACCTTCCTGATACCCAAGTTATAAAGACATTACCCTACAAAAAATAAAAATTGACAAAGGTGATATTACAACTGATCCCACAGAAATACGAAAGACCTTCAGAGATAATTATCAACACCACTATGTATAAAACCAGAAAAATCTAGAAGAAATGGATAAATTGCTGGAAACACACAACCTCCCAAGATTCAATCAGGAAGAAATTGAAATGCTAAATAGAACCAAGGTTGAGTTTTAAAATTGAATCAGTAATAAAAAACCTAGCAACCATAAAAAGCCCTTGACTAGATGGATTCACAGCCAAACTATACTAGACATAAAAAGAAGAGCTGTTTCCAATACACCTGAAACTATTCCAAAAAATGAGGAGGAGGAATGGCTCCCTAACTCTTTCTTTGAAGCCAAGATAACCCTGATACAAAAACTTGGCAAAGATACAACAAAAGAAAACTGCAAGCCAATATCCCTAATGTGGTGCAAAAATCCTCAACAACATACTAGGAAACCAAATACAACAGTTCATCAAATGTTAATTCATGACAATCAAGTAGGCTTTCTTCTTGGACTACAAGGTTAGTTCAACATATGCAAATCGATAAATGTGATTTGCCACATACGCAGAATTAAAAACAAAAACCATATGATTATTTTAGTAGACACAGAAAAAGCTTCTGATAAAATCCAACATCCATTCATGATAAAAACCCTAAAAAATCTGGGCATGGAAGGAACATACTCAAAATAATAAGAGCCATCCATGATAAGCCCACAGTCAGCACCATATTGAATGGGCAAAAACCGGAAGCATTCTCCTTAAGAACAAGAACATGACAAGTATACCCACTTTCAAAACTCCTATTAAGATAGAATAGAATAGAATAATTATTTTTTAATTTTTTATTAAGTTCTAAGGTACATGTGCAGATCGAGCAGGTTTGTTAGATAGGTATACATTTGCCACGGTGGTTTGCTGCATTCATCCCCCTGTCATCTACATTAGGTGTTTCTCCTAATGTTATCCCTCTCCAATCCCCCTACCCCCTGCTATCCCTCCCCTAGACCCCACCAACCCCTGGACAGGCCTCGGTGTGTGATGTTCCCCTCATTCTCAGCAAACTGACACAAGAACAGAAAGCCAGACAACACATGTTCTCACTCATAAGTAGGTACTGAACAATGAGAACACATGGACACAGGGAGGGGGAGAATAGAATAATTATTTGGATTCAACAAACCCAATAAGAAAAGAAAATGTCAAATTATGTACCTTCACTGATGACAGGATTTTATACCTATTAAACCCAAGAAACGCCATCAAAAAGCTTCTAGAACTAAAAAATGCTTTCAGTAAAGATCTAGGATACAAATCAATATAGAAAAATTAGTAACATTTCTGTACACCAATAACATTCAAGCTGAAAGCCAAATCAAGAATGCAACCCCATTTAAAATAGCCACAAAGAAAATAAAATGCCTAGGAATACATTTAACCAAGGAGGTAAAAGATCTCTATAAGAAGAATAACAAAACTCTGCTGAAATAAATTATAGATGACACAAACAAATGGAAAGACACTCTATGCTCATGGATTGAAAGAATCAATATCATTAAAATGGCCATACTGCTCAAAGAAATCTACAGATTCAATGCTATCCCTGTCAAACTACCAATGTCATTTTTCACAGAATTCAAAAAATATTTAAATTCATATAGAACCAAAAGAAAAGCCCAAATAATAAAAAAGCAACCCTAAGCAGAAAGAACAAAGCTGGAGGCATCACATTACCTGACTTCAAACTATACTATAAGGCTACAGCATAATACTTTTACAAAAGTGGACACCTAGACCAATGGAACCAGTTACAGAACCCAGAAATAAAGCTATACACCTACAGTTATTTGATCTTCAACAAAAACAATAGAAAAAGGACTTCCTAGTCAATAAATGGTGCCGGGATCACTGGTTAGACATGTGTAGAAAAATTAAAACAGACCCTTGCATTTCATCATACACAAAAATTAACTCAAAATAGATTAAACATTTAAATATGAGACCTTAAACTATAAAATCCTTAGACGAAAACTTAGAAAATATTCTTTTTGACACATGCCTTGGGAAATAATTTGTGGCTAAGTCCTCAAAAGTGATGGCAACAAAACCAAAATTTGACAAATGGGACCTAATTAAACTAAAGAGCTTATTTTGCACAGCAAAATAAACCATCAACAAAGTAGACAGCCTCCACAATGGGAGAAAATATTAGCAAACTATGCATCTGACAAAGGTTTAATATTCAGGATCAATAAGGAACTTAAGCAACTCAACAACCAAAATATAAATAACACCACTAAAAAGTGGGCAAAGGACATGAACCGATACTTCTCAAAAGAAAACACACATGCAGGCAACAAACATGAAAAAATGTTCAGCATCACTAATTATCATAGAAATGCAAATCAAAACCACAATGAGATACCATCTCACATGAATCAGAATGGCTATTACTAAAACATCAAAAAAGAACAGATGCTGGCAAGACCCTGGAGAAAAGAGAATGTTTACCTACTGTGGGTAGGAATGTAAATTAGTTCAACCACTGTAGAAAGTAGTTTGAAGGTTTCTCAAAAAACTTAGAACTGTCATTTGACCAGTAATCCCATTATTTGACATGCATCCAAGGGAAAATAAATTATGCTACCAAAACTACACACATATGTTCATGTGTATATTCTTCACACCACTATTCACAATAGCAAAGACATGGGCTCAACCTAGGTTCCCATCAACAGTAGACTGAATAAAGAAAGTACAATACATATATGCCACAGAATGCTATGTAACCATAAAGTAGAATAAAATCATGGTTTTTTTTTTTTTTTTTTAAGCAAAAGGATGGGGCTGGTGGCCATTATTCTAAATGAATTAACACAAAAACAGAAAATCAAATACAATATGTTCTCTTCAACAAATGAGAGCTAAACATTGGGTACACATGGTCGTAAAGATTGGAACAATAGGCACCCTGGTGACTACTATAGAAGAAAGAATGGGCGGAGGGCAGAGGCTGAAAAACTACCTATTGGGTACTATGCTTACTACCTGAGCGACTGCCTTACTCACAATCCAAACCACAGATTCATGCAGTAAATGCATGTAACAAACGTGCATGCATGTCTCCTACATCTAAAATAAAAGTAGAAATTGTTAAAAACAAAACAAAATATATTGTATCCTACCCAAAATAAATTTGGAATTGTTTCTTATAACAATTTTAGTTGGATTTTAGCTCTCCACCGTTTATATTTCATCATGTTTTATTGAGTTTAATTAAAACCCATACATATTTGTTAAGAAATGCTGGTTTGATATTTTCCAATGACAATTACATTTTATCCAAAGGAAAATAAAATGTATTTGAATAAAAACTGCAAAGAACTTTACACATAAAAATAGTGAACAGGCCAGATTTGGCAGGCAGGCAACATTTTGTCAACTTCTACTTTAGAAGATTGAGTTAATAATATTTCTCAGTTCATGGCTTACAGTACCACTGAACCATGCAAGTTCTCTCTGCAAGTTTTCTCATTTGATGTTTTAAAATGTATTTATTTCCAATATACCTATTCACCTCCTCTATCCCCTTCCTCACTAGCCATTCTTACATGATAGATAGAGAAATAGATAAAAAGATAGATAGGAGATAGATTGATATAAAATGAGAATGCATTCATTTTAATATGTTCAGTATAGATTTTTCCTTAGCATAGGTCTTTACAAAATGTGTATAGGTATTTCACATATTTTAACTTTAAATGAAATCAACTTTTATATTATATTGTTTCTTTCTTCATAAAATGTCATGTCTTTAATAGTACATTGTACAGTCATAATATATTAATTTAGTAGGTTATTTCTAACTGATAAATAGGTAGGAGTGGTAGATGTTAGTATTGCTTACCACTATCTAGTTCTCATTTCCAGAGATATGAAATAAAGTGATTGTTGACCTAGAATGTTTGTGTAGACACTCACTGGATTCTGCATCAGTAAAAATTAAATCTGTTAGTGTTCATTTACTACCATAGTATTACCTATCCTGTCCTTTTAAATTGCTTTTAAGTACTCCATCATGTACGTCCAAACCATCAAAGCCATCTAGCATCCTAGGAATGGATCATTGGTTTGCTTAGACAGTGTAGCATAGTGGTTAAACTCAGTCTCTGGAATCCAAGTGTTTGGTTAAAATCCTGGTGCCACCACTTACTAAACATGTAATTTAGGGCATGGTTGCTTACATTTTTGGCTTCAAGTTCTTTGTTTTTTGTCTGTAATACAGGGAAATTTATAATGCATACTGTGTGAGATTATCATTAAGGTTAAATCATTAGAACCACACTTTAAAATCTTAATTTTTAGCATTTAAAAATTGTATGTGCTTTTAAATTTAAAAAATAAAACAAACTGGATACCACCACCATTTTTAAACTTAGGATTTAATCTGTAGGACCTTTCTGTGGTAAATATTTCATGCTTGCAGAGGATAAGCGGGGCAGGTATTGTTACCCACAATTTGCAGAAAAGAAAACCAAGATTCAGAGAAGTGAAGTCAGTTCTCTAAGATCATGCTACTTGTAATAACAAAGCAAGATTCAAACCTGTGTCTTCCTGGCTCTAAAAGGATAACTCCTGAGTTTCTTTGGTCCATAGTAATAAGGGACTCTATGTATGGAAAAGCTATTCTGCAGAACCTGTTATGATAGATATTAATGCAAGAACTCCAAGTGGAAGACTTGCTGAATTCTAACCAGGCAGTGGTGGAGGTGGGGAAGTTAAGGGAGGGAGAATCAAAGACAAGAGTGTGGGAGGGCAGAAGCTGCCAGTGAGGTGAGGAGAGATAGTTCCCGAAGGATAGAGGGAAGGAAGGTTAAAAGGATATTGATCTTGAGTGGGAAAACATTCTCCTGACTTTTTATCCTGCCTTCAGATCGTCTGGCATCAAAAAAGGGTCTGTTACCAAGCTCAGCTTTGGAGATGGAGCAAAAGATACAACAGAGGAACAACCATTTGCTGACATGGAGGGCACCAACGTGGTTTTTGATGATATGAGTTAAGCTGCAAGACAGAGGCAATGTGGAACCTGATAAAACATGCTTCTAGTGGCAGGCAGGCTATAGCCAAGCTCATGCATCATCTCAAAAAATAACCCATTTCCTGACCTAAATATGGGGCTGGCTTTCTTTTCAAAAGAAGTTGCAAAACCATCCAGGTCAAACACACAGGGGCAACAGAGCATGTTATAATTTTCAAGGTGTTTCCCCAACAATTACCTTCTAGAATTCTCAGAGCTATCCTGTGATAGTAGGCTGGGCTCTGTTTATTGTTCTCGTTTTACAGATGATGAAACTGAGGATGAGAAAGGACAAGGACACAGGGCCACAGAGACAGTGGGAGAGGTAGGAGCAGATCACGGCTTCCTTATAATTGCCCGATTATCTTCGCACCAGAACACATTATATCTGGCCAAATTGACTTTTCACAAGGTAGGGTTGATGGTGTCCCTCTATGAATATATATCAATGTACCTATCAACCTAACTCAATTATATATTTATGCGTCTTCATTTCCCATTCATCTTTATAATCTATCACCTATGATCAATTTCCATTACCTGTTAATATTTTTATAATTATCTGTATCCAAGTAGCTGTAAATTATCTGTCTATTATATCTCCTGATTGGTCATCTTTACATAGCTTTTATACTGACTCATGTGTTGTATGTATGATTAATCACACCATGAAGGAAAGCACAAGAGCATTGAAAACATCAATCTACCGTTATAACCCTTGTATTCTTAACATTGTCTCACTGATTTACTTAACCTCCCTGAGCCTTAGTTTTCTACCTTGCCAAGTAGAGATAGAAATGTCCCTCTCCTGGGGCCGGGAAGCATTCCCAAGATAGTGGTTATGGGATACTGGGCGTAGTGCCTGGATCAGAGTAGACTCCCAGATGTAATTCTTCCTTTCTGCTTGCCTCCACCAGAACCTTGTTTTCGCTTACGGTTGCTTAGTTTTTCTATTATTTCTAGTTGGTCTTCATTTATCTTATCTCTGAGCCTCAATGTCATATATCATATGAGTGGATTATTTCAGCATTTTTTCACACAGTTTTGAGAATTACCCATTTTAGGCCAGATGCCATGATTTGCCAAACAGGCTGTAAGCTTCTTGAGGGTAGAGCTTCCCATTGATCATTTAGAAAACCAAGAAGGAATCCTAAATTCCCTATTCTGAATCATCTGAAAAACTTTGCATAGGGCTTTACTCCTAATCAGTATCAAGTGAATATTTAATAAATTATAGAGAAGCGTTCTCAAGGAGCATAATTGAGCTCAGGAGAATGTAGGAATATAGGCATACAGGAGTTGATTTTCCACATACATACAAGAACCGGGATGGCAGAGTCCTCTGAAATTTTTGCAGAATAATTATTTAGTTAATTCCTTCAGTCTGTATTTCTTGACCAACTAATCTATGCTAGGTCCTGTGATATGTGCTGGGGTTACAACGGTAAACCCGACACACATCTGCAATGTGAACAATAAAGAAACAATCTCATTCTAATATGATGAGGGCTGGGACAGAGGGATGCATCAGGAACATTATAAGCAGAGAGAGGTAGAGGGCGTGATGTTGGACATCTGATATTTTCTGCCAGCATTTTTTTTTCCCCTTCACCTTGTAAGAGCACACCTTTATTTTGAAGAGCTAAGTTTCCATCACTTAATGGTGTTCCTGGTATTCTTGTGGCCACTGGCTAATTGTAAACCCCTCTGCTCAAATTTGGGCTTGTGATCCAAGGTGATCCAATAAGGTCCTTTCCAAAGTCCTTCCCTGGAAATTTATAAGCAGATACTAATAGGAGATCTTTCTTTCCTCTATATGACAAAAATCACTTAACATAAGCTGGGAGATACATGCTGCTTGACCCACCACTCTACTCATTGTATGGAAAGCTGCTTCATGATATAAGAAAATGAAATCAAACCATAAGGTGAAGCAGGTAATTTTGATAAAGAATAAACAAGTTCTGGATAATTTGTAAGTGTCAGAGCTCCCTGAGGTCCTTCTATCTTTGTATTTCCCAATCACATGAGCCAGCAAACTCTCACGTTTATTCAAAATTTGAACTTCATATACAGCTATTTTTATATAGCTGTTTCACTACTTCAAATCTGCATAGTATTTTGTACCATAATCTTGTTTGAATTCCAAGACAATATTGTGAGATCAGTTGGTATTATTTTCTAATTCTATTTTCATGAGAAAACTGAAATCAGAAAAGTAATGATGCAACTGAGTTTGGTGAAGGTAATTGTGGCTGAATATGAGAGATAAATAAAACTTTCTGGTATTTAGGACAGGGTTTTAATCACATTCATACTGAGGTCTGATTATCAGACCACACATTTAAGTGTTCATTCCTGGCATTAATATGAAGCCTATCACAATATCCTACTATTTCGTATCCATAAATATTGGTTGGAGTTCAGTTAATACTTCCACATTGCTAACAATATGTAAGTTTAACATTTCTCTCTCTCTTTCTCATGTATGTGAGATATGTATAGCATATGAATATTTGTATGAGAGAGCCAGAGAGATGGCATGTATATACATGAGATACATATAAACACACATGTGTTTATATGTATATATAAATTACATATATAATATATAATGTAACAAAATAATATGCATGTAAAATACATATATAATGTATACATATATGTATATTTGTGTGCATATGCTATATGTATATGCATATCTGTGCATAGGCTATATTTATCATTCGGACTCAGAGAATTTCATTAAGAAACATGCTTTAGAGGTGTTGAGCAGAATTCCCTAGATAAGTTCCATTGCAACTACCACTTAACAATGATACTTTTCTTGTGTTTCCAAAATGTGACCTGTCAGCCTTAAATTGAAACAAGTTGATGAATTGTGGTCACATTATGTCAGTTTGACTTTAGATATAGTGGTAGGTTTGAAATGTAAATGTGTGATTAGTTTTAGTCATGTCTTTTAAAAGCTTGTGGTCACTTGTTTTGGACAACCCAGTTTCTGAATTACTGGATATGCTTGAAGGACCTGGTCAGCCTGTCACTGACCATTGTTGAAAGAGGCCAATTACCTAATCGCAAGTGATATCAAAAGGCTTTCAGCTGACCTCACTCCTGGAAGAAGCTAGTTAAAAAGCTAGTTATTGATTTCTTCTTCCAAATATTCTATCTTTGGACTTGTATTAATTAGACTGTCAGAATCTTATTAATTTAGAGAGCATAAATATAAATTGATTCTTTTACAGTTTTAAAAATATGCATATATCTATTAGGATTTTAATGTCAATATCTGCAGTATCCTTGCTGCTGTTATGTGGATGCGGGGATGGGAGTTCCTTGTTAGTTTGTTTGTTAATGTAAGGCAAGAGTATAAGAAAAAAACACTCTCAGAAGATTGATTTTTTTTCCCAGTCAAAGCCTTGTCTAAGAAATAATTTAAAGTGCTATTCATTGACCCTTGTGAAACACCCAAGTGATAACATCTATTTAATGTTGTGTATCAGAAAAAAAATTATGTCAGGAATGGGTATGCTTACTGTGTCAAGCCAAGTTTTACCTATTCTATATCCTCTTCCTTGAAGGTAAAATGCACATTTAATGTTAAATGGTGGGTTTTTTTCTACAAACTAATTTATTCAATAATCACTTTATCACAAGCACCACTCACTGAATGATGACAGTCTGCTAAGCACTTTGCTGATTTCTTCCATTCATTATCTCATTTATCTCCTCGATGGAAAATTTTTTTTGGATTTTATAATTTAATCAAAATATATACATCTCCATGGTTTTAAAAAAATGATCAGAATGGTTTATAATGCAAAAGAGTATTGCCATACTGCATCTTTATTCCTGCTACTCAAAAGGAATCTCATTTCTCAAAATCAATGCTGCCATTATTTTCTAGTATTTAGAGCATACTTCTAAAAGTTTATGTGCCTGGTAATATTGTGTGACTTATTGACCTTAGGCATGTTTTTCTCCACACATAACATCTTTCCATAAAGTAAGCGTAATTATAAGTTTCACTTAAAATAAAATACATATGTTCATATTGTCATATTTATATAAATGAACATGAAATTTGTTTTTTCTTCCTTGAATATTTTTGAGTATTTTAGTGGAGTTAGTAACTGCCTATCTTTACTTTCACAATATTCTCTAGGCTAACATTTCTTTTTTTTGAGATGGAATCTTACTCTGTTACCTAGACTGGAGTGCAATGGCGCGATCTTGGCTCACTGCAACCACCGCTTCCAGTTCAAGCGATTCTCCTGCCTCAGACTCCCGATTAGCTCAGATTACAGGCACCAACCACACCATGCCCGGCTAATTTTTTTGTATTGTTAGTAGAGATGTGGTTTCACCATGTTGGCCAGAGTGGTCTTGAACTCCTGACCTCAAATGATCCTCCCACCTCGGCCTCCCAAAGTGCTGGGATTATAGGCATGAGCCAGCGCACCCAGCCACATCATTTTTTAATACATCATCACATATACTAAGCATACACCCATTTTTTTCTCTTAAATGATTGTTTCAAATCATCTATAGTTTTTTTTGTTGTTATTTTTTTTAATTCCATGTGTCAGACCTATCTTATCTTGTTCTTTTGCTCCATTTTCAACAGTTTGTTCTTTGAGCCTGATACAAAATGATCCATCTAGAACTTCTTTCCAACATAACTGTATGACTTAGTTATGAGATTTTTCTAATATGAAGAATTATTAATTAAAACATGATATTGTAGAATGAGGAATTAGCTGGTAAAAGGTAAAGATAGCAGATATAGATAAGGGCCACAATCCCTAAAGTTATAATAGAACATCAAGGAAAAATCTCTCCCTTACTTCTAAGGTGAACCTAGATTCCACTGGAGACGATGTGACCATGGATCACTGAGTAGTACAGAAGCTCACAGAGGTGCTTTACCAGCAGGACTTACCACAGTCTCTACTCTGCAGTGCCATGGTGTAGCCTTCCACAGAGAGGTGCCATGCCTACAAACACAACATAAAACCACATGAGAGAGTTCTGGAAAAGTGAGGGAGGTCTCATGTATTACTGACCACTAGGCTACCACACTCCACAGGGGCTGGGTGCTGTAGAAGCTGTGTGTGCTACAGGAACCTAGGGAGAAGAGCGAACTAGAGCCTGGAAGAAAAGGCCCTGCATTCTCTAGTTTTCCTCCAGTTTCATGTCAACTGGCAAAGGGGAAATATTCATAAGGCCCAACTCCCTTGTCTTAGAAAAGGCTATAATGGATGCATTTAGAGCTTACAGGCAGTACTTGAAAACTGTCCCATACTCTTTTTAACTTTTTGCCATTTTCTACTATCTGAATATTTTCTTAACTTTGTCTTGTAACTTTTTTATTGGATTAAAAATTTCAGCCAATGTATGTATATGTACCTATATATGTATTATACACACATAATTTAATAATTATTTCCTGTTTTTTATTATCTTTTATGCCATCCTCTTTGTTTATACAGATACAACTTCTAGGCTTACATTATTAATAAGCTTTGGTTCAGAAGTTTTATTTCACTCCCTGTCATATCTGTTTTCTTCCAGCTTTTCCTTTTGTTTAGAATTTTCCCAGTCATTTTGGATGCCTCTAAACTATCCGTTGACCCTTTACCTCTTTTTTACCTTCTAGGTATGAAAAAACTAATTTGAAGCTTTGAGCAGATTGGAGGGGTTTATGACTGGGCTTTATCATTAAAGTGAAAGAGTAGGAAATTGCTAATTTCACTGACTGATCACAATAATCATATATGAAAGTCCTTTTTCTAGAGCCATTCAGATTTAATCCATCCTCCTGCCTCTGGTCTCTGGGCACACTGCTGTGTGGCTTACTAGAACTCAGGAGATAGAGTGATGTTTAACTGCTTCATATAAAGACATTTAATCACATCCCCAATTTTTATCATCCTCACATATCTGTTGTTATATATTGACTTCCTAGGATGAATTGGTTTGTCTTTCAACGGTGTCTCCCTCTGCGGGCACTTATTTTGTAGTTCTGTCTCTCTTTGTTGAATCTTCCATCTTCAATTCCTAAAACTTGTTGAAGTCTCTTACATAGTGCCCTTTCTTCTTGCATGCTATTGGTTCTTGTAGACTTAGACGATTTTTTATTTCTTTACTATCACTTGAGAGATGCATTTGGAAAGGAAAAGATAAATGTGTTCTTCTATTGTATGTTATTTTCTGATTTAACAGCCTTATTAAACAATTGTTTATTGAAGCCAAAATTCTTCTTAGAAATGATCTAGTCACAAATAATACATAGTTTTAGAAATTAATCTTGAGAAAATGATAATGTGGAACAGTAAGAGAATACATGAAGAAGAAAAAAGTTGGGTGAGTGAATGAGGAAAGGAATGAAAGCAGAAATAAACATTTGTCATATCGGTGGAGAGCTGGGTGTAGTAGAAAGGAGAGTGGGCTGGCAGAATCTGAGTCCTTGGTTTGTGTCTCACTTGCTATAAAGCCCTGGGCAAGTCAGCTCTTCGAGTGATCTGAATCTTCTCATCTGTACAGTGGATCAGGAAAGGTTGGGACCAGAAATACGAAGGATCCCTTCAGGACTTACATGCATCTCTGCGCTTTATCTTCATTTAAAAAAAATAAATAAATAACAAATACATTTAAGAATAAGGAAGCCCAGGATTTTCTTAAAGCACTGGCTCTCAACAACTGGGGTGCCACAGACCTCAATGAGAAGCTGATAAATCTGATGTGGTCTTTAGGAGCATGTACATATATACAAGGAAACATTCTGTTTACAATTTCAGAGAGTTCTCAGGCATCTGAAGGCTCACAAGAGGATTGTCAATGAGGGAATGTCGGCCTTACAGCTTTTGTTCTCCTCCAAGGTGACCTGTGGCCTTTGTCTTCTGCAGAGGACTGGTGATGTGTGTTTCCTTGCGATTTTGAGGCAAACCAGAACATAGTGAGAAAATTGCAAAGAAGATTTTTCTTGCATATAAACCTTGTCATTCAGGTGAACCAATTTTCTCTTTGTAAATCAGGACATTTGCAAATGTTTCATTAGCTTTGGCCCAGATAACTCCATAACAAATGCATTTATTGTGTGGTGCAGATGATGTATCAGCACAAACAGCTTACTGGGCCCCCATTAATTAGATAGGGAGAATGAAGGAATTATGAAGATGCAGTCACAAAAATTCCGTTTAGGGGTATATTTCCCTGGGAGAACTAGGTACTCCATGTTGAAAGAATTCTATAAGCTATCTGACCTATTTTTTCTCAACAAACATGACAGTGAATCATTCATTCTTTGTTTCATTCAGTTACCTAATATTTATTGAGCACCAAGTAAGGATGCTAGGTGCTACAGATAAATAAATAAACAAAAGAGATATATCCTTTGTCCTCATGGCACTAACATGTGGAGGTGATAGTAAGAAAAGGATAGCAAAAAAGGATATGAAATTACCATAATTATCAGGAGTTATGAGGGCATTTAAAAGGGTTAGGGGGTGGAACACATTTGGTAAGGAGAGGTCAAGGACATTTTAGCAAACTAAGTTACCTTAGAACTGAATTCTGAAGGATAAGTTAGAAGTAAATGGGCTGAAAGATTGGGGAGAAGGGAGGTGAAGAGTTATAATAATACCTTGGGCTGAGGCACATGTGCAATATTTGTTGAAAATAAAACACGTCCAGTGATGTGGGAGAGTAAGAATATAATTAGAAGAGGTTGGAAAGGCATAGGGGTTACCCATGCAGGGTATATAAACATCTGAAAAGTTTGATTTTTATTGCAGGGGCAATGAAAAGCCTATGGGGGAATTGAAAGGATACAGAAATTAATCAAAACACCAATGCAAAGAACTTCAGGTCAAGAATTGGCATGAGAAAAGCATTTCCTGAATGTTTCCTGTGTGTACCATTAGATGAGCAATAGGCAAACTTCTCCACCAAAGGTCAGATAGTAAATATTTTAGGTTTTGTGGGCCATAATGAGTTTTTTATGTTGCATTTATCTTTTTTTTTTTTTTACAACACTTTACAAATGTAAAACCAATCTTCTCTCAAAGACAATGTTAAAATAGACTAAAGGCAGGATTTGGGCCCCCAGTATGTGCTGTAGTTTTCCAACTCCTGCACTAGATGACCATAAGCTCTATGAGGGAAGAAAGATAATAGTTCTCTTATTCATTATAGAATTTTCAGTGCCCAAAACAGCACCAGACACATTGATTTATTAAATTAATTAATGGCTCAACCAGATGATTTAATTACTCAGTATATCTATTGATGACAAAGACAATATGCTAGTATCATTGTCATTGACCTTTTCATTATTGTTGCCATTGTCATTCTTGCTGCCATTATTCACAAGTCAAGGATAAGAAAATAGTTAAATTTGCCCAAGATCATATAGCCAACAACTGACAGAGCCAGAATTTAAACAAAGTCCATAAAATTTCTAAGTCTATGCTCTTTCTTACGATTACTCTGCCTTTTTGTAAATGGCACATAAACACTGTGTCATATTAATAAACAGCAGATGACAGAAGCACCACCAAATACTAAGGGGAAAATGTGCCATTCAGAATGGGGGACAGAGAACATCCACCAATCTCTTTCTTCTTCCTGAGATGGCAATGAATGTTAAAGAATGTTTATAGGCAGAAAGCTTGAATGAAAGAAAGAAAGAGAGAGAGAGAGATGAAAGAAAAAGAAAGAGAAAGAAAGAAAGAAAGAAAGAAAGAAAG
>CAUYQU010037637.1:0-35998 GCA_963574635.1 Cheracebus regulus
CTCTCACCCAAGCCATCTATCATATCACCTCACCTCCCACCACTCACCCCCCAGCCGACTATCATCTATCCTCACCTCCCACCACTCACCCCCCAGCCGACTATCATCTCACCTCACCTCCCCCTACTCACCCCCCAGCCAACTATCATCTCACCTCACCTCCCACCACTTACCCCCCAGCCAATTATCTCCCACCTCACCTCCTACCACTCACTCCCCAGCCGACTGACATCCCACCTCACTTCCTACCACTCACCCTCTAGCCGACTATCATCTCACATCATCTCCTACCACTCACCCTCCAGCCGACTATCTCCCACCTCACCACCCACCACTCACTCCCCAGTCCACTATCAACCCATCTCACCTACCACTCACCCCCTAGCTGACTATCATCCCACCTCACCTCCCACCACTCACTCCCCCGTCGACTATCATCCCACCTCACCTCCTACCACTCACCCCCTAGCTGACTATCATCCCACCTCACCTCCCACCACTCACCCCCTAGCTGACTTATCATCCCACCTCACCTCCCATCACTCACCCCACAGCCAACTATCATCAAGCCACTCTGAACTTCTTGCCAGCCCTGAGATATTCCAGCCTCAAGGCCTCTTGACTTGCTGCTCCCTTCTCTAAATTGCCCTTTATGGCATCATATCAATCAGGTCTCTGCTTGAAATTCACTTCCCCTGAAAGGCCTTCCATGACCACAGAACATGCCTTTATCTCCATGTTCACAATCTGCTTCGTGTTCCTCACAGTACTTAACACTATCTGCAGCTCTATCAAGTGTCTTTATCACTTGCTGACTGTCTCTCTCCCACACCAGAATGTAATTTGTATATGGCATCTTATTTACCACAACATTTCCATTTGCTTACAACAGTGCCTCAGATGTTGTGGACATTTGGGAAATATTTGCTACACTGACACATTAAAAGAAATGTGTATATAAAACATTTTATAAAAGAGAAATACAATTATCAGAAGGTATGTGCTCACTATAAATGCCAAAATAGCAGGGCTAGTGACCATTAACACTGTCAAGAGTAGACCGAACCAGAAATGTGTCATTAATAATAGAACTTAAATAATTAGAGCACACTGAAACTGAAGGTAGATTTATAGCAGGTTAACTGACAACCTGCTGTCTGAAAATTATAAAAGGTAAGCAGAGAGTGTCTCAAGAAAAAGCCTTTCTGAGCTGCCCACATGACAAATATCTTCATAATATAAAGCTAAATCTGGAAGATATATAAATAATTCAAAAATGTATACTCCAGTGGTTTGTATATGCATCAGGACTGAAAACCAACCAAATAAAAGACCATCCATGGCTCTTCACAGCTGTGAAAAAAGAGAAAGAAACAGAACTGATACACAAGTAAGAAAGATTGATGGCATGAAGAAAAACTTGACAAAAGTAAATGGGACTGCAGGAAATAATCATGATGGTGAAAAAGAGAAATGAAAGTAACCACTTCATCCAGCATTCCCAAAGTAATGGAGAAAAACATAAAAATAGAATTCCACCAAACTACTATCTGCAATGAAAAAAATTCATAGACATAACATGCACACACATAATATATATACTCACATTACTTTATATGTGGAAAATATGTGCTATAGAAAGGGAGCTGATACAATTCCAATCTGAAAACAATGATTAACTGGAAGTTATGATAAATTGTAGAGGAAGAACTGACTTTAAAAATTATCTCCAATATGTGAAAAATATTGCCAGTTTAAAGTAAAATAGGTATCCTAACAAAAAAATCCATGGTAAATTCTACTAAGTAAAACTGGACAGTAAAAAGATATCCTATAAAGGCCACAGTGTGAATTATTTGGGAGTAGAGATATATTATCTCAATCTCTATTTCCAACCAAATTTTAAATCCTTAGTAAAGCATGAACCATATTTAAGTAACAAAATTACATAAGACAAATTATTACATTAAAATTGATAAATTTTTTTATTTCTCAAAGAACAAGAAGTTAGAGAACTCCATGAAGAAGAAATCTTTACAATGAAGACAGGAAATAATAGGGCATTTGGGGGAAGTCATTTGGAAAATCAATTCCAAATATGGCCTGGAAGTTGCTATCACCTGTCCAAAATCATCCCTCCCTTAGAAATGGTACTCTTAAGAGAAAAAAATACCTGACAGGAATTAATCCTGACCTAATCCTATAGTAAAGGCCTTTGCAATCAGAAGGATATTGTATACACAGCACCTACCAAAAACACTTTCCAGGTTGGCGGTACTGGAAGAGGCTGAGTTCAGTTCAGTCACCTTAACCAATCAACCACACTCACAGACTACTTGGAGAGTAAGCATACTACGCCATCAACCTCCCACACACAAGAAAAGGGAGACACTGAGTCAAAACAACCTCAGGGGCAAAGAGGGTTTTCCCTACGTGCCAGTGAGAAAACTACCCAATCTCTATCTGCCAGAAAAACAGGCAGAAAACAAGCTGATACTCCCCAGACCCACTCCTGGTGGTTTAAATCTATGGAGAGATGCCCATCATCATGCCCAGACATACAGTCATCCCTCAGGATCCATGGGCGTTGGTTCCAGAGCCCATCAAGAATATCCAAATCCTGAGATGCTCAAGTCCCTGACAGAAAACGGTGTAGTATTTACAAATAACCGATAAGCATCCTCCTGTACACTTTCAATCATCTCTAGATTAGTTATAATACCTAATACAATGTAAATGCTATGTAATAGTTGTCATATGTTTTCCTATTTGTATTATTTCTATTGTTGTATCGTTTTCTTTCAAATATTTTGATCCACAATTGGTTGAATCTGTGCATGTGGAACCTGAGACATGGAAGGCCAACTATATAATCCCACTCTCTTAAAGTGGGATCTTTATTTTGGCTCCCAGGCAACTGACTGTTGTCTGGAGAAAAATACACAACTATACTGACTGGTCTTCCTCTGAATTCATAGTCACAGCCTCAAGCAGACACTTCTTGCTGCCTGGCATGGTCCATTTGCATTCCTACTTCCCTAGCATTGCATACTGCTTTCTGCAAGCCTCCCATGTCTCCTCCCTCTTCCTCAATTTCTGCTGATGACCTTGCTCCTGGGAAAATAAATACTATCAGAAGAGTCCCTGTCCAAGCACTCACCTCTTCATCTTCCCACGTACCTGCCTCCATACTGGATGTTCTGCCTTCTCTCCTTGTGCTATAGATAAATTGGCCATGCTCCTATCTAAGGCCAAAGCATGCACTGGACACTAGATCAAGAACATAATTCCGGCAATTCTACCCTCCCTCTTCTTATTGCTAACTTTTGTCTCTGCTGATTTTCCCCCTCTGTTACAAATACTCTATTACATTTTTTAAAATCTCTTGAAAGCCCCTCTCTCCATCAGCTGTCAATTTCTCTCTACCTCCTTTATCAAAAAACAAAAGAAAAAAACCCACATAAGAATTATCTATCTTTGCAATCTCCCTTTTCATTCTTTCCATTGCCTCCTGAATCTACTCTGGTTTTCATCGATACCATTTCATTAAAGCTGTTCTTTAGTGGCACCAATAACACCCATGTGGTTAAATTCAGCATATGGGTCTCAGACATCCTCTGGCTGAGGGGGAAGCCATGCTTGGCACAAGGGACCTTTCTTCCCACAGCTTCCAGGACACCACATTCTCCTGGTTTCCCCACACCTCTGGCTGTTCCACCCAGTGCAGACTCTTTTGCTTCTTCCTCTTTATCACCCAGACCTCTACATGTTGGAGAGGCCCAGTTTTCAGTCAAAAGACCTCTTCTCTTTTCTATCTACATATATTCCTTTAGTGATTGCACCCATTCCACTAGATGTTTTTTGTTTACGACAGGGACTCTGTCACCCAGGCTGGAGTGCAGTGGTGCAATCAGAGCTCACTGCAGCCTCAAACTCATGGGCACAAGTGATTCTCCCACCAAAGTCTCCTGGTGCCTGCAATCATGCTGGGCTTTTTTGTCTGGGTTCAGGAGTGGGGGTAGAGATGAGGTTTTGGTAAATTGTCCATGCTGGTTTGAACTCCTATCCTCAAGTGATCCTTCCTCTTCCACTCTGATCCCTTCCAAAATGCTGGGATTACAGGTATGAGTCACTGCATCTGAGTTTTAAACCTTTTGCTAGATTGATGACCCTCCCATTGTATTTCTAACCTGGACCTCTACAGAGTATAACTCCGATTTGTACATCTAAATTCCTGTGCACCAGCTCCTTCTGGCTACCTAACCGATCTCTCAAAGTGAACATGTCTAAAGCTAAGCTCCTCACATCATCCAACAAACATGCTACTCTCATTTTCCCCACCTCAATGTATGAAAACACAACTTCTCAGCTAAAAACATTGGAGCTATCCTTTCTCCGTTCTTTCTCTCCTTTATTTACAGGCACATGTACACACATGTACGTGCACATGCACACACACTCCAAATCCCATCTGTCAGTAAAGCCTACTGGCACAGCCTTTAAAATATATTCCCAAATACTATACTTCCTGTCATCTCTACTGCTACCACCTGATCCAATTATCTTGTTATCTTTTGTTTGGATCATTTAAATAACCTCCTAATTGATCTCCCCACTTCCATCCTTATCACCTTCACACTGTTCTCAACACCGCAATCACAGTAATTTTGTTAAAAACCTAAGTAGGATTTTCTTATTTCTACCTTGACTCAACATCCTCTATGGCTTGTCATCTCACTCCAAATAATGCTTTAGAAAGCCCTATACAAACTGGTGCCCTTGACCTCCCCTCTCATAACTCAAGCAATTCATTTTGCTGTTTCTTTATTCTGGGACATTCTTGCCCCACATATCCACTTAGTTAACTCCCTCCCTTCCTGCAGGTCTTTGCTTAAAAGCCATCTTCTCAGGCAATATTTGTTGAATGAACCAATGTTGTCAATGAAGCTAATGTGCCGACTCAGGCCAGGCACGGCAGGCTTCTAATTCCTGAGATGGAATCACAGGCCAGGATCAAGGATCCAGACTCAAAGGAGACTATACAGACATCAAGTCTCGAGCTGACAGCAGGGGATATACCCACAAATGCAGTAATATTTTTGCCACATAAGATGGTAGAAAACCAAATGTACAACCATAAGACTGTTTGGTGAAGATAAAATTAGAACAAAGAGACTAAATTGGCTAGAATACTAAAATAATTAACCTTAATATTTGCTATTATTAATCAATAATTCTGATTTCTTACAGTTACAAGTTTTTCTCCTGCTCTGGGAGACTGGGAGTCCCCGACATCCCCATCCTGCACTCATTCTGGTACACTATGCCCACTGAGGTATCATAAATGCTCGGAAAGCAGTGCATACTGAGTGCCTTAGAGGATAAACGCTGTAAGGGATCAAAAAAGACTCTCCACAGGAGTCTTAGGCGCTTTAGTTAACGTTGAAAAATTAGCAGCCATTCATCAGGCAGAGAGGGTTAGAACAGTCATTTTCATCCACTACTCTAGCACTCAGTGGTAACCTACCATGTGTTAAGGACGCCTGCGTGCTTTCACTGGACCCATGGTAGACTACTTTGGAAACTACATCCTTTGTCTGTTTGTCACCTCCACTAGGTTAGAAGCCCTATGCCAGCACAGACTGCAGCTCTAGGATGCAGTCCCTAGCACACTTCCCTACACATAGAAAACATTTGTAACTGTCAACTGAGAATAAAATAAGCTCTTTAATTTATGATTTGCAAATGCTTTTGCAGTGGCTCTTTAACATGACATCATTCAGGTCAATTGCATATAGTGTTTTTCAAGAGATTTTGTTCCTTCAAGCTTTGTCAGAAATATACAAACATTGCCATTTCCAATTCAAAGGTGATATCTAATTTTTTCCATTTATTTAATCTTGAGCTACATCACCTGTTTCACGATACAAACGTTAAAGGTTTACCAATTTACCATTTTGTATTAAATTACAAATTTGCCTTGAAGAGGGTTTTTATAAAACTATTATCCAAGTCCTGTACACTTTAATTAAATAAGTCAAACTAACCTGTAGGGAACTCTCACTTTGAAATAAAATTTAAGAGCAAAGAGTGCTCCTAACCTTTACTGAAATCATGTCTAAAATGCTACTTTGAATTTAACAAACTAATCAGATCTCCGTAGACAAAGGATGTCCATACTCATTGACGTGAATACTTAAAAATCTCACCCCCCAGCAAAATGGATCAACATGGAAACAATTTTAAAACAAGATCATGCTTTCCAAAAGATTCTGTGAACCTTAAAGCTGGAATCTGTCAGTGATTTAGGAAAGCATCTCTGCCGATTAGGATAGCACCTCCCCAGGTTTGTCAACTGTCCTCCCAGCCTCTGGCAGTTCTGAAGAGTATAAGTAGTAAGAAGCCTTTCAGAGGTCATCCCAGGCAGTCCCAATCAACAGTCACTGATTTAATAAACATCTCAGGGTTCCTTCTATGAGCCAGGACCCATAATAAGCTAATTATTAAATACTAAGATAATCAAGACAAACACCCAAGATAATCAAGACAAACACCCCACATCCAAGGAGTTCCCAAGTATTTATTTTATGTCACCTACATAAGTTATTTTAAGCTGTGTGTCTGAAGATTATCTGAAATTGTCTCTAAGAGTAGCCACAAGGGTTGGGCATTGGCTCCAAATTGCAGACGGGAATTTTGCTTCTACTAGAGACACTGACATGCTGGTTGATCCTAATACAAACACTTCAGATTTCTGAATTTTAGCTCTTCGTATTCATACAGAAAAAGCAGTTCTTTCTATCCTGAATGAGTTCTGAAGACTACTATCTGAAAAATATGTGAAGCACTGAAAGTCTAACAGGGAGAAAGATGTATCATTCATATTAACATCAGGGCCTCAAAAAAAAGTTATTGTAAACAATAAAACCAAAAGATAGTACTGTTAATGAAGGAGTCAAGGAAGTAGCCACTTAAAACCTATGCTTTGAAATCCTATGAAGTCAAAATTTAAGATTATCAAAATAAGAAGGTGCTTGATGGTGGTGGCCCAAACCCTGTATCCCACGCTCACCTGGTAAACTCCACCTTCTCTCCACCCAGCAGATCACTCCCAGACTGATGTTTATGAAACAACTTATTTCCTATATTACCATCTTGCTCAAATCTTAGTGAAATAAAATCCCTTTTTAGGAAATCAGATTGAAATTCCACTGCATGCCTCTCCAAACCTTGTACAACTATATATATTATTTCTTACTACTTCCTAATCCACACAGTCACTCTGCTGTCACATTAAACACATCACACCCAATCCTACATCATATTTGTTCAAATTGATCAAGTTCTTCCCCTACTTCTGTAACTCTTCAATCCTAAACTATAGAATCCATAGTAGTCTTCAAGGGCAAAACTCATGTGCTTCCTCCTCTATAAGGCCTTCTCTGTTTTCCATCTTCACTAATTTTGCTTTCCTTTAAACTCCTAAAATACCAACATATGTGCTTATCACAAGTTCCCAGTTAGTTTTTTACAGTGGATACCCAGACCGTAAGCATGTGTCAGGACTATGATGCTTATGGTCTGGGTATCCACTGTAATGCTAAACACATAGAGTATGTTTGTATATATGAGAACAAACAGGCTCACTGTGGTAGGCAGTGGCCCCCAAAATATATCCATGTTCTGGATCTCTGGAACCCATGAATTTGTTACTTTACAAAGCAATAGGGACTTTGCAAATGTAATAGGGAGCTTACTTTGGATTACTTGGACAGCCCCAGTCTAATCACATGATCTCTTAAAGCAGAAAGATGTAGCAGAAGATAAGTAAGAGAGTCCCTTGAACGGCACTCAAGCTGCTGTTGCTGGAGAGGGTCACATGAAAACGGGAAGGGATTTGAGGATGTGAGCAGACTCCAGGGGAAAAGACCAGCCTCTGGCCAAGAGCCAGGAGAAAATAAAGGCTTCCATCTGACAATCAAAGAAACTGAACTCAGACAATTCAAGTAAGTTTGGAAGGAGATTCATCCTAAGAGCTTCCGGAAAGCAACATAGACAGCCCTGCCAGCACCTTGATTTTGGCTTTGTTAGCCTAAGTAGAGGCTTAGTGGAGCCATACCTTACCTAAACTTCCAATCTACAAAAGTGGGAAATGATAAATAATTGTTATATTAAACTGATCTATTTGTTGTAATTTATTCTGGGAACAACAGGAAACTAATCCACTCACAAATATGGCTGTGCAAGGTCTAACAAAAAGGTAGACAGGACAAAATGCAATTTCAGACATGCGATGCAAACAGCAGCTGGTTCTTTAAATGCTGGTAAACGGGTTAAAGTATCGACATACCCTCTTGAACAGGGATTAAAGTAAAACAGCAGACTTAATGTTTCAGTTTTTACTAAGGAGAAGATTGGAGAAGGAGAAGATTGGAGAAATAGCCATAGCAAAACTGAACTGTAAAGGAAGCAGGTCAGATATATTTGAACTCTAGTATATTTTAAGGCTATTTGCTTCAATTGCTTTTGATATAAGTAAGAGATTTATATTAAAACTTCCAAACATCCTTTTATGATCTCATTGATTTCCTTTAACAGGATTCTGGGTATAGTCTACACCATCAAACACAGTAAAGTTCGACAGCTGTGTACAGAGAGATTTTACACATAGCCTGTTATCATTAGCACTATACTAACAAGATAACCATACAAGGACTCAATAGAGCAAACAGAGAACTGCACAGGATGTTCTTACCTAAGCTGACAAACCGAATATAGATAAATCAATGAAACCAAATGGAGTTTATCAAGGAGCTCGAGAAGAATGCAGGGTGAAACTATTAACTTGTTGGTCCAAATCCTTAAACCATGCCACTTACAAATCACTGGATCAAAAGACAGGCAGGATATACATGTAACCCCCAGAGAAAGGGCTCCAGAGAAGATTCTGGTAACTTGATATCTAGCATTTTTACTTGCCTGACACAATGACAAAAACAGAGTTAAATTCAATAACTTGAATATAATTAAAACAATTTTAAATAATCTTTATTTCTCAAATGCAGAATGTGCTCACTGAGAAAGCACTGGAAAATAGAAAAACACATGCACAAATAAAATCACCCTGAATCCCAATATCCAGAGTTAATCACTACTATTATTATTCTGTTGCATGGGTTTCTAGTTTATATACACAATACTTGCATTCAATATATGTATACTGA
Source organism: Cheracebus regulus (assembly GCA_963574635.1). NCBI lineage: Eukaryota > Metazoa > Chordata > Mammalia > Primates > Pitheciidae > Cheracebus > Cheracebus regulus. Next base: position 9,225 of record CAUYQU010037637.1, read on the forward strand.
CATCCATTTTACTAAAATAGAATCATACTTTTTACAAGTTTAGCATTACAGAAGGCTAGATTTGCCTTTTTATCTCCTCATAGAATTCTATTATATAAGTGTCCTCTTATTTAATCTATTGTGGAAATATAAATGGATTTAGAATTTCTAATCATCTACATACATTTGCATGCATATCTCTGGATGTAACAGAGGCAGAATAAAACTGAACAAATTACTTAATCTTCTGTGCCTCAATTTCTTTATCTACAAAATTGGTATAACAGTACCTACCTCACAGGATTGCAATAAGTTAGATAAATTAATATACGTCAAATGATTTAAATAGTGCCCAAAACATAGCAAGCAATATAGAAACGTTAACTATTATTGTTGTTACTCTTAATTCATACAACAAATCCCCAAAAGTGTAATTATTGGGTAGCAAGTCTCACACTTTTGACACATAATAATCATACATACTTATGGGATACACAGTAATGTTTTGATACATTGCAATGTATAGTAATGAGTAATTAGCATAATTCATCATCTCAAAAACTTATCACTTCTTTGCGTTGGGAACAGTCAATATCCTCTAGATATTTAAACTATAATCATGGTTAATGATAGCCATCCTAGAATGCCATGGAACACCTGAACTTACTTATTCTTCCTATTTAGATGGAGTTTTGTATCCTTTAAAATCTCTCCCTATTCTCCATTCTTCCTTAAAGCCTCCTATTCTCTGTTCTACTTTTGACTTCTATGAAATCAACTTTTTTTTAGCTTTTGCACATGAGAACATATGTGGTGTTTAATTTCTGTTCCTGGCTTATTTCAAGAAACAATGTCCTCCAGTTCCCATTCTTGTCTCAAATGACAGAACTTCATTCTTTAAGACTGAATAATGTATTCCATTGTGTATATATAGCACATTTTCTTCATTCATCTGTTGTTACACATAGGTTAATTCTATGTCTTGTATATTGTGAATAGTACTACAAAAAACGCAGGAGTGCAGATATCTGTTTGATAAACTGATTTCCCTTCCTCTAGATAAATGCCCAGTAGTGGGATTGCTGGTGGAACTTCCATTCTGCTCTCCACAGTGACCATACTAATTTACATTTCCACATAGTGTGTTAGAGTTCTCTTTTCTCCGTATCATTGCCAGCATGTAAATTTTTGTCTTTTTAATAATAACCATACTGCTGGGGATGAGACGATATCTTATTGTTTTTGATTTGCATTTCCCTGCTGATTAGTGATGTTGAGCATATTTTTCATATATTTGTTGGTCATGTATATGTATTCTTTTAAGAAATGTGTGTTCAGCAGATCATTTGCCCATTTTTTAATTGGATCTTTTTTCTTCTTCTTTTTTTTTTTTTTTGCTGTTGAAATGTTTAAGTTCCTAGTATATTCCGGATATTAGTTCCTTTTGAGATGAATAGTTTGCAAATATTTTCTCCCATTCTGTAGGTTGTCTTTTCATTCTATTATTTTCTTTGCTGTGCAGAAGCTTTCAAGTTTGAAATAATCTCATTTGCTTATTTTTACTTCTGTTGCCTATGTTTTTGAGATCTTATTCATAAAATCGTTTCCCAGATCAGTGTCCTGAAGGGAAGAGGCTCACACTTAAAAACTGTTAATATGTATTACTAATTTTATCTCCAGAAAGAATGGTACAAAATAAATTATTCACCCCTAAAGAATGTATTTTCCTGCCTCATACTCAAACTGGGTATGCTATGTAAGCTCATCCTATTTTCTAGGCAAAACAAACAAACAAAAAACTATAAATATCTTACTAAAACACTTTGAAAAATAAATAATTTGACAAAATAAGGGCCTAAAACTGTAACATCTGGTAAGCTTCTCCACCAGAGAGAGAAGTCACAAAAACAAACACAAAAAATACCAAATGCATTACCATTAGACTGAGAAAAAATAGTCACTGAGAATGGGCTACAGATACCATAATAAAAAGGAATTTGTTTTCCAGAAAGACCAATTTTTTTTTCATTTTATTTTTTATTGTATTTTAGGTTTTGGGGTACATGTGAAGAACATACAATATTGTTGCATAGGTACACACGTGGCAGTGTAATTTGTTGCCTTCCTCCCCTTCACCTGTATCTGGCATTTCTCCCCATGCTATCTCCCCCAACTCCCCACCCCCCACTGTCCCTCCCCTATTTCCCCCCAACATACCCCAGCGTATAGTGCTCCCCTCCCTGTGTCCAAGGCTGGAAATTTTTTATGGCGGGATGCCCCACAGTTCTTGGTGGCATATAGAATTATCCTTAGGGATGCAATACCAGAGATAAACACCAAATCTCAACTCTCAACTACTTATACTGTAAGAGATTAAAATTTAAAATAAAAACATAAGAAAGAAAATGATCTTTGTTACTTGCTAATTTCCATGGTTTCTAAGAAAATGCTTTAGAAATAAGCTTATTCCAAGAATTGCACATTAAAATATTTGCATACAGAATGACTTATAAAATATAACAACTTTTAAAAACTCAGTTTTTTCGGTTAAATAATTGTTTTCATAACTTGACTAAATATTTTGCTTTCATTTCATTTACAGTATTTATAGAGCCATTCATAAAAACAAGCCAAACTTGGCAACTAATTTCATTCAGAATACAATGATATCTTGCTAGCTATTATACATTAAAATAAATTAAATGTCTAAACTCTCCCCTTTAGACATGATTAGATAATCCACTAGTCTTATTCTAGTTCCTTAAAAATGAAGATAAGGTGATGTCCTCCTACTGATTTACTGATTTTAAAGTAAAGAAGAGAGAGCAGTAGGAATAAAAATAGGCAGACAGAAATATTCAAAACTTGTACTCTACCATCAGGCTTCCTAGACTTTCTGGAACCTAGAAGTAAAACTGAGCTGGTTCTTAATAATAAAATAAAATACAATCATTTTACAAATTAAATGCTCTCTGGTTATACTAAATTTCAGCGTTTTAAACAGGCAACCAAAATACATGAATCAGCCATTATCCCCTATATTTCTGAACATTCCCATCCTTAATATGTTTATATTTTCTGTCACATTACTTGATGTTTTTTTTTTCCTATTTCTGTACCAGCTTCACAGCTCATTTGCTTGCAATACGGCAAAACTGCCTTTCCCCTTGACATGTTCTGAATACATGGTTTTATGTTAGAGCTTAAACCACGGAGAACATATCTCTGTCTGCCCAATAAGCTAAATTATGTCAGAAAATCCTGATTTTTAAGCTTTCATAGACAGGGAAAACAATTATCTTTTGGTTTCATTGAATCTATTTTACATATTGGAAAAATCTGTTGTGGATAAAATAAAACCTCCTTCTCCTGCTGACCTCCTGTGTGCCTTCCTTCAACAGTTATCTTCCTGTTTTTTTTTTTTTCCTTTGAAAGCCTGGGGATTCCCTTTTGAAACTGGTCCACCAATAGTACACAAGACTAAAAAAAATGTTTTATTTAACCATTAGCTCACAATCATTTTATTTTCCTTTCATTGCAAATGCCCGTGTCCAAAGTCATAGGCAACAAATATCTCTGCCTCCTTATGCCCATTGGCCTCCACGTCCTTAAAATATCCTCCCAGCTCAGCCTCCTGCACAGCTGGGACTATAGGCATGTGCCACATGCCTGGCTAATTCTTTTATTTTTTGTAGAGATGGGTTTTTGCCATGGTACCCAGGCTGGTCTCAAACTCCTGAGACCCAGCAACCTGCCTGCCTCAGATTCCCAAAGTGCTGGGATTACGAGAGTGAATCACTACACCCAGCCTCTAGTAGGTATTATGAAGTACCACCTATGAGCAGTCTTTGCCCTAGTATGAGGCATGGCAAAGAATAAGATCATGGTAGCAATATGGTTTAAATTTTCAATGAGCATGCCTATCTGTAATTTAGAATAACTACTTACATATATTTAGTAGAGATTTTTCTATTATTTAAAAATGACACAATAATATAAATGACAGTATAAAATATACCTCCATCATTTTTCATTGTTCTCATCATTGGAGTATATTTTGTTTTCTGATCTATATTTTAAACACCATATTTTGTTTTGATCAAAATAGGCTTTCCTCAAATCTTCATGTCCCTATATATAGCACATTATTTTAATACAATGGTAAACACTAAAAATTAGACAGTGATCAATTACTATGCCTTTTCATTATTATAGATCAATTGGTGAATTTGTATATTACATAACTTGGTATATATATATTACAAACCGTGATATATCATTATCTCTCTATATATGTATATATACATGCACATAGAAGATATTATACATGCACATATTATCATTATGCCCTAAATGTGTGTGTACACATGTGAACATACTTGTATGTGTGTGTATGCACTTATATGTGTGTGTGTGTGTGTGTGTGTGTGTGTGTGTGTGTATGAGAAAAATACACTGATAGTACCTAAGGTAGAGTTAGTAGAGCAAAATAGGGCAAAATAAATTATTTATGACCTCATACTTTCTTTGCAGAGTCAATTAATTTATAGTGTCACTAGGAACATGTAAGTAAACTTCTGTTAGCAATATAATTTTTAATTAAAAATTATTTTCTCATAGCTTTCTTGTTATTATTTTATCATGTGTTTCTTTAAACAGTCTAATTTTTTAGTGGTTCCATCACTAACTCTAATTATCATGGGTATACTTAAACAGTGATTGCTTCATTTTCTGAAAAACTTCGAATTTTTTCAATGCCAAAATATCAGAGTTCAAATTCCAAAGCAGGTCTTTTAAAGCTCTTCATTATCTAGTTCAAATATGCTTGTTGAAATTCATATCTTGCTACTTTTCCTTCAAACTTCCAACCTACAGAAGACATGGCTGGCTCTTATTCCTTCTACAACAGCCACTGATTCAACCTTGTCTGTTTCTTTTTCCAGTTTTCTCTACCTCCATGACACACATTTCTCTCAGTAGATTGTAAATACATTTGCCTTTCCTAATTCATCTCATCAGAAGAAAACTATAATTTATAAAATGTGTTTCTCTTTTATTAGGTTATATTCTCCTTGTTAACAGTGACTAGACTGATTTTTTTCTGCAACATAATGGATAACACCTGGCCCAAGAAACATGTTGAACAGATATCTACCTCTGCTGCCATTTTAGTCACTAGAAACGTTTCCCTTAATAATTTTTTTTTGTTTTCTGACTTACTATAAAGTTAAGGTGACAAACTAAGCTTTAAGAAGGCTTAACAAATGGTTCATTTCTATAAGTATTGAATACCTATTATCTCTATGCATGCATCATTTTATTTTATTTTATTAGTTTTTTACTTCAACATTTATTTTAAGTTCAGGGTTACACGTGGAGGATGTGCAGGTTTGTTATTTAGGTAAATGAGTGTCATGGTGGTTTGCAGCGCAGATGGTTCCACCACCTAGACATCAAGCCCAGTATCCATTAGCTATTTTTCCTGATGCTCTCCATCCCCACAAGCCGGCCTCCAAAAGGCCCCAGTGTGTATTGCGCCCCTTCATGTGTCCATGCATTCTCATAATTCAGGTCTCACGCATAAATGAGAACGTTTCGTCCCAGTTCTAACTCCCGAAGCTTCCGTGATTTCAAACACTCCGGAGCCGTCTGAAAGCCCCTGGTAACCCGGGCTCCCCGGGGGATGCCGAGTGGGAATAGACCGCTACTCTGTCAGCCACAAAGAAGGCCGAGTAGAAACCCACTCCAAACTGGCAGATGATCTTGCTGCTGGCCTCAGCCTGGTTCTGCAGAGAATCCAGGAAGGGCTTTGACCCTGATCTGGCGACCGTCCCCAGGTTGGACACCAGCTCTTCCTGTGTCATCCTGATGCCAGTATCCTGGATGGTGACGGTGCCTTTCTTGGCATCGGTCTGCAAGTGAATCTCCATTTCCGGCAGGGCTTGGCCGTCAGATACCAGTTTGCAATGCAGTTTTTCCAAGGCATAGCTGGCATTGGAGATCAGCCCATACAAACATCTCTTTTTCTGAGTAGAAGGACCGGGCAACTATGTCCAAAAGCTTCTTTGTCTCGGCCTGGAACTCGTGTCTGGAAGTAGAACGCTACACGCTCTCTGTGCTGCTGATAATTGACTGCAGGGGTTCCTCCTTGTCCTCGGCGGTCTGCGTGCTGAATGGCTGTCCTGCCTGGAAGCTCCAGGCCGTGTTTCGCTTGGGGCAGAACTGGGTTGTGGTCCTCCGTGGACACAGAATTCGTTTTCCTCCAGGGGCGGCCACCAGCGCAGGCGCCCACAGCAGAGACAGCAGTAGGCCTCCAGACAGCAGCAGCTCCCTCAGCTGGCGCGCCAAGTCGGCCTCCCAGAGTGCCGCGCACAGCTATGCGGGACTGGACAGGGCAGGGCCGTCCTCTGGCGCCGGGAGATGACGTCACGGCGCGCGTCAGGCTGCCTGGACAGCTCCATCTTTCTATTCTTAATACACTTCTACTGCTTAACTACCCCATTGCTATTATCCTGTAACACTACTACTACTACCATACCACACTGCTACTACGTAACTACATCTTAATTACTGTTTTACTATACTTCCACTGCTAACTTACTACACTACTACCTTACTGTACTACTATGATAGCTACAGTACTACCTACTGTTACCACTGTATTATGCAAAACGTGTGTTAGTTTTCCAAAGCTTCCATAACAAAATACCACAGATTGAGACTTAAACAATAGAAGTTTATTTTCTCACAGTTCTGGAGGCTGCAAGCCTGAGATCAAGGAATGAGCAGGTTTGGTTTCTTCTCCCATCCTCTTAGATTGATGATGGTTGTCTTCCCCGTGTCCTCACTTGGTCAGGATCCTCCGGAGAAATAGAACCATTAGGATGAGCGTATATACAGAAAGAGATTTATTTTAAGGAATTGGCTTATGCAGTTGTGGAGGCTTGGCAAATCCAGAATCTAATGGTGAAGGCCAGTAGCCTGGAGACTCAGGAAGAGTTGTATTTCCAGTCCAAGGGCAGTCTGCTGATGAAACAAGAAGAGTTAATGCTGCAGATGAAATCCAAAGGCAGTTAGCTGGCAGAATTTCTTCTTGCTTGGGAAAAGTCAGCTCTTCATTCTTTTTTTTTTTTTTTTGAGATCGAGTCTCACTCTCTTGCCCAGGCTAATGTGCAGAGGCCTAATCTCAGCTCACTAAAACCTCCACCTCCTGGGTTCAAGCAAGTCTTCTGCTTCCACCTCCCAAGTAGATGGGATTACAGGCATGCACCACCATGCTGGGCTAACCTTTGGATTTTTAGTAGAGATGGGTATTTGCCATGTTGGTCAGGCGGGCCTCGAACTCCCGACCTCAGGTGATCCACCTGCCTAGACCTCCCAAAGTGGTGGGATTACAGGTATGAGACACTGCACTCAGCCAGCATTTTGTTCCATTCATCCCTTCAACTGATTAAATGAGGCCCACCAATGTTATGGAGGATAATATGCTTAACTCAAAATTTAACTATTTCAATGTAAATCTCATCTAAAAACATTGTCACAGATACACCAAGATGAATATTTCACCAAATATCTGGGCACCATGGCTCAGCCAAATTGACAGATAAAATTAGCCATCACACATGGTCTTTGCTCTGTACACATGCATCCTGGTGTCTCTCTGTGTGCCCAAATTTTCTCTTTTTATAAGGACACCAGTCTGATTGGATTAGGGGCCACATTAATTGCCTCATTTTAACTTAGTTACATTTAAAGGCCTTTTCTCCAAATACGATCACATCCTGAGGTACCGGGCATTAGGTCTTCAACATATGAATTTGGGGAGGAAATAATGGAACCCATACACTGATTTCTACTACACTTTACTAGCACTACCATCCTGCTACTACTACCAAGGCACTACTACTACTGTTACCACTACTCATCCTCTTTCTATTTCTAATACTTCCATAAAGTTCCTTCAAGTTGCAATTTCCTGTGTTTCTACAAAATAGATTCCTTACAGTTGGCACCATGGAAAAAAAAAATCCTGATTCAGCAATTCACCATGGCATCATATTTGATCTTCATCATCTCTATGACTAGGGGAACAATTTCCCTTCAGTTATTGATATCAGGAAATAAATCATAGATGGACTGTTCGGAGCATGTCTTTTCTCAATCTTACCGGTAATTGTGCAAAGAGTTTGCTATTTTCTGGAAGTTTCCCAGAAAGAAGATATAATTTATTTGGGCTGGGATCTGGGAATTTCTCTCTTAATGTCGAGGTAATTATTGATCATATGATAGTTTTGGTGTCACAATCTAAATCATTATCCATAGCTAAGCCTCCAAGGGTAGTATTGTTTATGTTTTACTATGTATTTGTACAAGTAGAGCAGATCTGCTCCAGGAAGCCTTTCATGTAAGAAAGAAAATTCAAAAAGATTATTTAACACAACTAAGATTCTTCCATGGCTATCATTGTTTTCAAAACTGAAATGTAGCTGCATTTCCTTTCTATTGCCATTGCCTTTAATAAGAATCTTTATACCACAAAGAAAAAGAACCAGACTGGAAAGTTTCAGAGCTAGATAAAAGCAAAGGACTGACAGCTTACAAGGGTAAAGCAGTGAGGATGGGAATTCAGAAAATGCATTGATATTGCTTATAAACATGCTGAGTCAATTCCAGAACCCAAGGTCCTGAGATATATGACTCTTGGCTGATGAAGGATTATATAAGCATTCCAGTCAGGGTCTTGACATAAAACAAATAGCACTTCACAAAGAGTATAATTGAGGAGAGTAAAACTAAAACACCTTTTAAAATGTGTGAGAAAGTATGAAAGAAATCAAGAAGGAATGATAAAGCAGATACCAGTAAGAAAGCCATTGGCCTTGTTGGAGAAGGCAAGGAAGGGGTCAGTTACAAGAACTAGATGGAGAACGGAAGCTGAGAAGGGATTACCCCATGGGAACTGTTGGCTTCAATACAGGAATAAAGAGACTGCTGATATGTGGTCCCGGAGAGAAGAAATCCAGAGAAATAAAAAATATCCTTCCTTACTTTACTTCCTTCCTGAACATATCCTGAGAGTATTTTCCATTGGCATATGCTGACTGGAAGTCCCCCAGTAACCTGCTGATGGATTCTAAATGGATAAAGACAAACACACACACACACACACACACACACACACACACACACACACACACACACACACGCGCCCGCGTATATGCATGCACACATATATGCACATATATATACACATATATATGCACCAAAATGTGTGCATGCTCAAGATCCATATAGAAAATGGCATGGTATTTGCATATAACCTACACACATCCTCCTGTATACTATAAGTAATCTCTAAATTATTTATAATACATAACACTATGTAAATAGTTGTTACACTGATTGTTTTTTATTTGTATTATCTTTATTGTATTTTTCTTTTTTTATCTAAATATTTTCAATCAGTAGTCAGTTGAATCCTCAGATGCAGAAACCATGGATATGGAGGACCAACTGTACATATAATTTTAATTATACTAATAAATAATCATATGTCTCATTTCTCATGAGGATGTTCTCAGGTTCTTGACCAGTAAAAGAACATCATGGTGTATGATTACATAAAAAATAAGAACAGATCAGCGTTTCTATATATACAAAGTCATAGGATATGTCAACTGATTAATTCAAGACCATTCTCTAACGCTATATAACTAGAGTTAGAATTGGCTGTCTGCACAAAATTCTCACATTTGAATCTTAAGGAACATCAAGAACATAGACTCCTTTAGCTAATACCAGCTGGTGGAGTCATTCCTGTATGGACTCAGATCATTAATAATTGTTAAGACATGATGCTGCTTTCTGCTCCCTCCTCTATATAAATAAATTTTGGGATTCAACTGATTTAATATATATAGTTGATCCAATACAAGTTGAATCTGTAAATGCATGGACCATTAATGAAAGCTATGCAGGAGAAATTTAAGTTTATACTGTTTCACACATAAATGAATATATAACCTGAGTCTAGAGGAACTTCAGTAGGCTGGGGAAGAGATTAAAAATCCACACATGAAAGCCTTATATTTCTGCTGTCATCAATCTTAACTGGGTTCCACACCTAGAACCATGTTGAAAGATTATTAATAGCAACAGATAAAAAATGTCCTCATAGATTTGAAAAATGCTACTATGTACACATTTATATATTTAATTAAGTTGGGAGTGGATAAACATATGACTTGTTTTAGGGTTTAAAAATAGTTTGAAATAGATCTAACATTATTCCTTTTAGTAAAGAAGAAAAATAGTGCAGGTGAAGGTGGAGGCAGACGAAACAGCAAGAGACTGTCACAATTTATTCATACATCCACGTAAATTCTATCCTGCTATGATGGCAAGCTTGTGAATTTTGTGAATACATACATAGATAAAACAGGCCCTGTTGGGCTCAAGAAGTGTATTCTCTACAGAGGACGGGTCATTATCACATGGGCACAAGTTTCTATGAGCCACTAACAAAGAAAATAAATGTGGACAGAGGACCTGCAGTTTACCAAAAATATAATGGCTTTCTTAGAGAATTTTTCAAAGGTACCTATTAATTCAAAATTCTACAGAAGTCAGTGTTATTAATTGATGTAAACTGATTGAGGCAGACCAGCTGTTGGACATTAGCCCAAGCAGATTCCCACAGGGCTTGTGTCACTCATCCACATGAGAGTCCTCCAGAGTCCCCCTTTATTGGGAACCATGAAAGAGTGGCACAGAAGTCCTATTATGGGAGTCCTCTCTCCTCTCAAAAACACATCCCAAATAAAGTTGGAAATTTGCTTTTAAAATATGTATTAATTTTCACATTTTATAAACATATGATGTCTGATGTTTATACTGGGTTGAATAATGTGCTGCCCCACACCCTCACACCTTGCCTAAATTCGTTTTCACTCAGAACCTCAGAAAGTAACTTTAAAAAAAAAAAGAGTCCGCCGGGCATGGTGGCTCATGCCTGTAATCTCAGCACGTTGGGAGGTTGAGACGGGCAGATAACTTGAGGTTGGGAGTTCAAGATCAGCCTGACCAACATGGAGAAACACCGTCTCTACTAAAAATAGAACATTAGCTGTGCATGGTGGCACATGCCTTCCAGCTACTCAGGAGGCTGAGGCAGGAGAATTGCTTGAACCCGGGAGGCAGAGGTCGTGGTGAGCCAAGATGGTGTCATTGCACTCCAGCCTGGGTAACAAAAGCAAAACTCCATCTCAAAAAAAAAAAAAAGATTCCTTCAAGATATAGTTATTTAAGATGAGCTCATATTGGAGTAGAGTGCACCATTAAGTCCAATGACTGGGTTCTTACGAGGAGAGGAGAGACAGTCATAAAGACACAGAAGAAAGAAGGCCAGGCAGCAACAGAGACACATATTGGAGTGAAGCAGCGGCAAGCCAAGGAAGTTCAAGGCTTGCCCGCAATTACCATCTACTAGGAGGGGACAAGTACACTTCACTAGAGGGAGGGAGGAAAGCTGTGCCAACAGCTGAGTTTGAACTCCTAACCTCCATAAATGTGAGAGAATCAATGTCCTGTTTTAAGCTACCCAGTTATGGCAGTGCTAGGAAATAAATACAATGATGTTGGTCATTCTGGTTGAGGTGATGTTAAAAGTTGTGATTATCTTAAGTAATTATCTGAAATGTAAAATTTTTATCATAAAGAAGTAAAAAATAAAATGGAATTCAGAAAACAATAGCTTTTAATATATTACTGTTTCATACAGAAACTTAAGGGTTAAAAATACACAATTTAAATATATTTCAGACATTTCAGACGTAATCCTCCACTCTTTTCATCAATTTTCTTGAGGGTTAAAAGGCTTAGCTGCAGTTTGGAATACTTCACAAAGATAAGCTTATGGACTCAGTATTTAATGAGTTTATTTCAGGTAACAATATATAATTAAAAGCATAAATCGAGACTTAAGCTCAGCTAAAAGGATTTCTACTAAAATTGCAATTAATTTGTACAACATTCAATGGAGTTTAGTACTTTGGGGTTGAAGAAAAAGAAAGCTTTCAGAAAACACTCATGCTTAAATTATAAAGAGAAAAGCAGATGGGTTTGTTATCCCAAGAGAAAGAGGTTTTGTTTCTTTTGTTGTTGTTTAACATGTTGATATTGGGTATTTCCAGTACTCTAAGGTAATGAGAGATTCTTGACTACATTTCTAAAACAGAAGGCTCTTTTTTTTTTTTTTTTTTTTTTTTTTTTACAATATCTTCACCTTCTATACCAGGAATATAGTTAGTTCCATGTCAGATACATCAGGTGCCATTCTTAAAGAGTAAATAAAAGAGATGTAGGCTATTTATGCTCTCTGCCATGAGGATTTCAGCTGTGTGGTGTAGATCAGTCTAGTTAGGAAAATTGACTATGATTCTTACATTTGCCTAACATCTATATATTTCCTCCCTCCCTCCCTCCTTATCTCCCTCCCTCCCTTCCTTCCTTCCTACCTTCCTTCTTCTTTCTTTCCTTTCTTCTTTCCCTCCTTCCTTCTATTCTTTGCTAAAATATTTTCTCTTTTTATAATATTACTTCTAATTTCTTCTATAAAAATATATTCTCCTTTAAAATTCAGCATCTTTCTTCATCATATTGCCCTCAATGCTTTTCTTTAATTTTCTTTGCAAGTCCTTAAAAAAAAGTTTCTACTTTTTGTAGAAAACAGCAAAACAAAAGAAACAAACAAGGTTTGATTCCTTTTGCTTTAATATTTAAATTTTTCTTTACAGTTTATTCACAAATTAAACTATTAAAATATTTTTACATTTGTGTTCCTTTAATCACTTCTTTAAAAATATGTATTAAGTAATGTATTTATAAGAATCATCCTTCACAAGTTTTACTCTGCAAAGACTCCGTTCTTCCTCTGGACCTCCATCAGTTTCACTCTTACTTCTTGTTTTCTTCTATGCCCCCAGCTCCACATGCCTTTGGCAGAAACAAGCAAATGTGCTTATCTCAGTATATCAGTTGGTCATTCTTTACTTTATGATACTTTTTTCATTACCATCTTTCCTTTTCCTCCAGCTCAGTAGACCTCATACTGACCCACGGCTGTTCCTTTGGCTCTTCCTTCTGTCTCAAATGCCCGATGCCCAGGTATCTGCTTAGTCAACCTTTATTTACCTCCTTAAGATTTTCAATGAACTCTTGCCACCTTAGTTAACACTATCATGTCCACTCCTTCGCTGGCTCTACGTGTTTTTTCTTTCAGACCATTTGTCACTTTCTCACATGTTATGCAACTTCATCATGGATTATTATTATTTATTCTTTGTTTTCCCACTAGAATTATAAGCTGTAAAAGAGCAAGGATCTTTGTCTTTGTGGTGAATAGGTATATCTTAAGTACCTGGATAGTGATGGAACTATATTAAGTTTGTTGACCTATTTCCAAATAGATGCAAGAACATATGATTTTTAAAAAGTAATCAATATGTCATATGTCAGTTGAGTATAATCCACTACTAATTACTGGTTTATATTAGCTTCAATTTTATTGCAAAATCTGTAAGCTTCTAAGAACCTCTTCACAGTCTCTCAAATATGGAAATTTATAAAAATTTACTTGGCAATTTTTTCAGAAGTGTATAATAATTGACAATTTATATTATATTCCTTATGATTTTATAATTTCTATATAATAATTAGTATCTTTTATTTTTATTATTGGAAAAGCAATATTTTCTATTGGCAAGAAAGAGGCAGTTAACTGTTCTGTAAGTAGGTGAAAATTATTCAATGAGATTATTAATTGAAGCACCTTTCTTCTCTTGTACCTATGTCACTTTTTAAAGGTTTACATAGTATTAGATCTGCAAAGTTCTAACTTACTATAATTGAGTCAGTGAGCAAACTCACTTCTCACTATTTTCTTATAACTGAAACATCATTTTCAGAATTTATAGCCACATCCAAGCCATCATTTCTTATTTACTGGAAAAATGCCTAAAGTGAAAGAAAGCAGTTTGAATGCTGAACCTGATAATTTAAATCTTTGAATTGACATCACATTATGTTCTATAGCATAGGTAAATATTAAATGGTATCATGATTTATTTAAAAAGTTATTAAAAGGCTATCTTTGCTAATTTAGCATTAGAAATATTGTTCCTTTTGGAAAGTAGATTGCAGAATCATTGATATGTTCATTAAATTATTTGGCAACTGTTATATGTCAATAAAATCACAAAGAAATTATCAAAAAATGATTCTTGTACATCAGCAGTTTTTGTCTTTGCTAACCTCAATATATAATAATCAAATATAGATTTACAAGAAAAAAACAAACCCATCCAAAAGTGTGTGAAAGATATGAACAGACACTTTTCAAAAGAAGACATATATGAGGCCAACAAACATATGAAAAAATGCTAATAGTCACTGGTTATTTGAGAAATGCAGATCAAAACCACATTGAGATACCACCTCACACCAATTAGAATGGCGATCATTAAAAAATCTGGAGGCAACAGATGTTGGAGAGGATGTGTAGAAATAGGGTTACTTTTACACTGTTGGTGGGATATGTAAATTAGTTCAACCATTGTGGAAGACAGTGTGGCAATTCCTCAAGGATCTATAAATAGATATTCCATTTGACCCAGCAATCCCATTACTGGGTATGTATCCAAAAGATTATAAATCATTCTATTATAAAGACACATGCACATGTATGTTCATTGCAGCACTGTTTACTGGAACCAACCCAAATGTCCATCAATGATAGACTGGACAAGGACAATATGGCACATATACACCATAGAATACTATGCAGCCATAAAAAATGATGAGTTCGTGTCTTTTGTAGAGACATGGATGAATCTGGAAACCACTATTCTCAGCAAACTGACACAAGAACAGAAAATCAAACACCGCATGTTCTCACTCATAGGTGGGTGTTGAACAATGAGAACACATGGACACAGGGAGGGGTCTGTGGCAGGGGAACTAGGGGAGGGACAGTAGGGGTTGGGAAGTTGGGGAGAGATAGCATGGGGAGAAATGCCAGATATAGGTGATGGAGAGGAAGGCAGCAAACCACATTGCCATTTATGTACCCCAACAATCCTGCATGTTCTTCACGTTACCCCAAAACCTAAAATGCAATAAAATATATATTTAAAAAAAGATATTATGGATGATAATTAACCAAATTAAAAAAAAGAGAGATTATAGATGATAATAGGATTCTGTTTTCTTTAGAATTTCAGGTGGGATCTGTTACAATTAACTAAAGTTAAGTTTAGATTTAACAACATTCTGTCTACTATGTTATTGAAAACCATATAATATTTACCAAATTCCCATACATGGTAGACAGTAACATTAATTAAGAAGATAATTTCCAATTTGTTCCATGAAGTTTCAGTGACCCACTCTGTAATAAAGAACCTGGAGACATTACCAAGTAAGCATCATATTTAATGAATTTACTGGGAAATCATGTGAGATAAATTTTCCTGTATAGGGATGATGACTCTGGAAATGGTGCATAGAGAGCTAGAAAAACAAATGTTATTGTAACACAGGCATTTGAATTGTACTTAAATGTATAGACTTTTGAATTTATAGAAAATTTTCAAGTATGAAATTGATTTTATTAAACCTAAAGTCTCAAACTTCAAGCAATTTTTTGAGTGTTACACTTATAAATTATATATTAGTGCAATTCAAATTTATTCCTAAAAATATTTCAACTAAAGGAGAGACTCATGGGGCCTGAAATTAGAGTTTTAGGAAATGTACATATAGGATAAACTTCCACAGGCTGAAATTAAGTAAAACCTTACTTCTCAGTGTTGAGATGGGTTAGCCATTTTCACATAATATAGATGCTTCTAAGAAATGCAGAATCTCAACTTCCCCTCCCTCATTCCACCTACCCCACTCAATCAGACCCTGCATTTCAGTAAGATTTATTTAGTGAAATAATTTCTTTACTTATCAAAGTTTAGAAGCACTAGACTAAATGATAAAGAGAAAAGAAGCTACTTAGGATAAGGAAATAAAAGTTTAAAGTCAACTTAAGTATTATGATACTTTCTTAGCATGTCATGGGGTTACCTGTCATCTTTCCTCTTTGGTTCCATTTGTTCTATGGGGACATTTATGTGGAAAAATGCCTTTGCTTTTGTAACAGTATTAAGTAAAATCTGCGCTCTTTTTATGTCAACTAATTTTTCCACTATTGTTATTATGTTAGAAAGTACAGGCTACTTATAAACATGATTGGTTCAATGAGAACTTTTAGAGTATCAATGACCTAAATGTGGACATCTACATAATCATTAATTTTTACCACAATGCTACAAGGCAATATAAGCATAATTAGCCTCTCTGATCCCTGAACATAGCCTAATATCACTCACTCAATCAGCATCATACTGGAAATGATATGACCAATTATGGCAGGTAGTAGATGTTCAGTCACACTGGTATTATTTTTAGCCTGGTGTCTCTTGTCCTTGTGAGTTCTTTTGGTCCTAAATGGTGAAATAGCAACAAAGCGAACCAATTCACCCACTCAAGGCAGATTTCTTATTTCTAGACTTGTCCTGAAACCAACACATCCAGCTCTCTCCACCAAATACCACGAAATTTAAAGAAACTAAACTCACAAAATAAAGGAGCAGCAACAACAACAATGAAATCTTAAAACAGTAAATATTAAGTATCAAGCATCGAAACCCCCTCTCCAAACAATATCTCTTCTTCAGTAAGGTTCCCAGCAGGTAATTCAATTTCTCAGCTGGTGTCCAATATTTGGGATCATTTAATTCAAGACTGAAGTACTTAAAATGTTTTTTTTTTAAAAAAAAGGAAAAAATGTTAGATTTCCAGAGAACAATGTAAGATTTTTTAAGTTGAACAGTATGAGGGATTTGATGGGGCAGCTTTGCCAAGTAGAACTGGAGACTGGTCCACTCTTAGGCTTTTTACAAAAGACTGCAAAGATTGTTTCCATACAACAAGAAGTCACCAAGTTCACAGGTCCAAATGCAAATGACTCGCACTAGAAAACCTAATTGTGCTGCTGTTAAATCATTTGCAAATGGGTGGGGCTGAGATGACACAGAACCCTGTTTTCCCAGGTAGCATCTCAAGTATGGTTGATTGCACCTTCAGCCCCACATTGAAAAGTATAGTGTAAACACAGCTAAGGGACTGCCTCCTTCAAATTACACACAAGGCACACCTACTAACAGGAGGTGTTGTGAAAGCCAGGTGGGGCTTTGTCTTTCAAGTCCCTGCATCCAAAAATAAGCATGTTCTGTACCAAAAAAAAAAAAAAAGAAGAAGAAAGAAAGAAAAAGAAAAGAAAGCAAGGGTGATGCAACTGCATTCGTTGTCCCTAAGGGGAGAACAGGCAATAACTGTCAGACTCAAGGATAAAGGGAATCCCCCTTTAAGAAAAGATGTTGGCATTATGTGAGGATTGGGCACATGCCAGAACAATAACACTTTTTTTACAAAAGAGAGAAAGAGAAAGAAAGTTAAGACCCATTTGTCTTATTTCAATCACTTTCTTCAGAATTAACGACTTTAATCAACAGGTTGCTTTCAGAGTATTGCTGGACATCTTGACTTTCTGCCATGAAATGCTATGGGAATTCTGACAGTTGAGAGCCAACGCCCCACTAGACACCAGTGCTGCATAACCACACTTTTAATAGACCCCAGAGCTGTGGTGACAGCATGCCCTTCCCAGTTTTTCCACAGACGGTGCTCCTGAAATTTTCCATAGTGAGTGTATTCTTGTGGTTAATTAGTTATCTGAGCAATTTCCATTATAGAAAGAGTATCTGTACATAATTAAACTCATCTTAGGATCAAATTGCCAGGCTTCAATGTCATTAATTCAGAAGGCCAAAATGAAAATGAGATGAATAATTATCACCTGATGAAGGGACCTCACTAGATTAGATCCTATCCTCTGAAATACATAGAACATTAAATTTTAAAAAGCCAGAGAGGTGAAAAGAGGTGAGGAAAGAAATTGGAAAGGTAAGTTGCCTCTAGAGACCAAAGAATAACACTCCTTTTCAAATTATTATCAAGAAATCTTGGGGGAAAGATAAAATTAGCAAGAGAAGGCTATTAGCTCTGTTACTCACCTTTATGAAACCATTTTCAGGGATCGGTTTGTTAAATTCCACTGAAATGTGGAGGCACACAGCACAGCCCTTCTTCTGGGATGCACAGTCATACCATACAGAAGTGTGTGGGTAGATGCCAAAACATGTGTGGACCTGCAACCCTTTCTGTAGAAACTCAGCATTCTGAGCAGTAACAAGGAGTAACCTTGTGCGCTCATGGAGAAAACTGGTGGCTCTATGCATCCAGTTGTCCTTCGGGTTATTTTTGCATCCAACTCTATAATTTCTTTTAATTGCTTACTGTAAAGCACAGGAAAGTGCTCATTACTTGTAGCTTAATGCAAGTGGAAAAATAATTGAATATGTTTTCCTAGCCACTGCTCTACCCCAGCTCCCAGCTCTTCTTAAGTGTCACTGTTCATCTCAACAGCATGCATAAGGCAGTTTCCAGGCCCTGTGCATAATGAGCCATGTGGACCCTATTCAAGAAACTGGCTGTCCTCCAGAACTACTATAAAATATAAGGAAAATATTAACATCTTAGATGACAAAAGATCCATATGGCTGGCCAGAAAATATCCACATCATTTAAGCCATTAGAATGCACCTATATGGAAACATTCGATTTGGCGGTCCTGTGAATAACAGGACTGTGAGAACATCTGTTTATCTCCACCCATTTTCACTAAACACTGATTCGTATAGAAGACATGCAAACTCAAATGGCAACATATTTCATCTAAGTATAGGACAGGGATTCCATTTTTACAGAGTTGCTATAATAAATACAATATAGTATTTGTTGGTGATAGGATTTTGGAAGATGCTCTGGGCAGCTGGAAAAACAACATGTTTCTCTTTGCATTAAACTTGATTTAAAAAAATGGCTAACATTTATTAATGGTGAGGTAGATCATTTGATTATCCACCGTTTATAGCTGAGGAAACTGAGAGTTTCAGAGCGTTTCAGTGGATTCCCTAAGATCACATACCCATCATGTGGTGGACAGGGCATATGAACCAGTGCTGGCTTGCTATGCCTCTTTCCATACGAAGGCAGACATGGATGTGGTATCTTATAATGTGAGGGAGGTCTGCTTGGCAGAGATATCCCGCAGACCCTGTGTGCCAGTTTCTTATTTATTTAAACAAAGCCCCATATGATCATTTCTGATAAGCAGTTTGTTTACACACTAATTCCACAGAGGTTAAATATAATCCTAATGTTTCTTTGTTGCTACTCTGTTCCCAGTATTGAATTATTACTGCAAGGTACCGACCATACACACATACTTAATAGGGCATTGTGTCAAAACTATGCATGAAGGTCATTTGTTTGAGATGTCAGAACTTTTTCCCCTGAGAAGATCTCTTTGAGCATTGAAACAGAACCACATGCTTTTCAGACCAGCAACCACAACTACCAAATACTCCTCTGTCAACTCTACTTGAGTAAGAATGCTTTCAATTAAGGCCTAAGTGTCAACATGCCATTAAAAGAAATCATGGTGACATAAAATCTTTCTTTTTGGCACCCAAACAGAATCCCTTCAAAACCTGGTGGTCTGACACCCTATGCTATGTGACTTGTGACCCATCCGTTTGTCATGTTCTTCAGGAATGTGGCTGAGGGGCTGAGATGTGACTTGAAAAGAAAGGTAGAGCAAGATAATCTCAAATTGATTATCAAGGAGTAGTTCAGACAACTAGCTCTGACCACAGAGACAGCAGAACAGGTGGTCTGGCATGGACAGAGCATCAGACATTCACAGACTGTGCCAACAAGAGCCATCGAGTCAAAACAGCCAAAAGAAGGAGGGTCACGGAATGGGTCCTCTCACATGAAACTGATGCCCAGAGGCCCTCAGCATGAATAACAAAGGCAACCAGACCCACAAGCCATACTGAGTTGATACAAAACTGATACCTGGGCTGATATCCCAAACGTGGCGAGTTAGATGATGATGGCACAAAAGACAGAACACCTTGCTTTTGGTCATTGTCAGCTCTGGGAAGAGAGGAGACTTTTAGAGGAGGAGCTGCAAGGAGCCTGAGAACAAAACTGGAAATGCCTGTTGTGAAAGGCTTCACAGGTATTATTTACAAAAGAAAATGTGTATTTGTCAGTGATGTGTCAGCTAGGTTTTGTCAGTCCATTCTTATGCCCAGGAATGACCTCTTGCGTAGACCGGATACAATCATCAATGCAACTGTCCAGGTGCAACTGTTCTATAAAGGGGAAGAGGAGTGGCTTCCTCTGTAAAGCAGCCCTGTCAAAACTGTATAAAAAAAACAAATGTCCATTTAATTTGTGCCCAGCTCCATTTATCACACTTTTCTATGCAGTGGGACTGAAGGGTTTTTTTTTTTTCTGTCCTTAGAGAAAAATAAGACTGAGAATCAACCTTTTTAATGATAATGGTAAGGAGTTATGTGAGGATGACCTGGAATATGTGCTTCTCAAAATGTGAAGATGTTATCTAGGCCGTAAATCATGGTGTTTTTATGTGATCCCCTATTTGCCTAATGCAGGAAACTACTTGGCAACTTTAAGGAAGAAGTCTAGCAATATTGCATCATAGTTCAATGTTTATATTGTACTTTGGCAGTTTACATTTATCTTATCAAGTACTAATTATTACAAATGTTGGGGGAAGGGCAAAATCATTCCTCAAAAAAGCATCCCTTGAGTATGAAAGTTCCAAGCTTAGCAAGACATCCCCATGATTTGGAATATACATCTCTTGAACTTAGT
Organism: Cheracebus regulus; assembly: GCA_963574635.1. Lineage (NCBI taxonomy): Eukaryota > Metazoa > Chordata > Mammalia > Primates > Pitheciidae > Cheracebus > Cheracebus regulus. The sequence goes on from CAUYQU010037637.1 coordinate 30,123, forward strand.
CCTTAAAATAATGTTAATAGCTGAGAGAAGAGCATTGAAAGCCTGATACACAGTGTGTTGTGGTGAAACTATTTATTTATTTATCTTTTGGTTCTAAAAAACACTGTTGTGCTCTTTAGATCCAGCATTGCTAGTTAGGTGAAAAATGAATGCATGTTGAACTTTCTGCTACAGGAAATTCTACAAGTGGCAACATGAGTCCATTCCATGTATGTCACTAGAGCTGGTGCAAGCCCATGGTCATGGTGAGGCACTGTTTCCACTGGAACTAATCTGATACCTGCACCAGCTCTTGAACTGAGGAGTGTTCCCACTGCAAACTACAGATGAGGTAAAAGACTGTTCACCTCCTATGTCTTATCTCACACACTCTGTTTCATGAGGATATGGAGAAACAGGTATTCTCTTACACTAATGGTGGGAGTACAAACAATTCAAGCCCTTTGCAGGACAATTAGGCAATACCTATCAAAATTATAAATGATTTTTCCTGCTGGCCCATCAATTCCACTTTGGGGAATAAATGGACAGATACAGGTACATATGTACAAAATGATGTATGTAGAAGGCTATTGCAACAAAGTATAAAATGCAAAAAATACTAGAAATAGCTCCAATTTCCAACTATAGAAAAGTAGATAAACTATAGCACATACTTAGAATCCTTGCAACTGTGAAGTTATTTCCCCATATACTAAAGTGGAAAGCTCTCAGGAATATATTAGTAAGTGATAAAAACAAGGTATAGAATAGTGTATATATGGCTACTACCTTTTGTTTTAAAAATGGGGAAAAATAACAGTACATATTCATATTTACCTGTATCTATATAAAACACACTATCAAGGATACACAAGAAACTAATATAAATGATCACCTTACAGATGGTATGTATTGGGGGATACTGGAGTGAGCAAGGTACAAGTGTGGCAAGACTTCTCGATCTAAACTTCTTTTAAAATTTATTTTGATTTTTGAATAATGTAAAGTAACTATCAAATAATTAAGAATACTCCATTAAAAAAAAAAACATTTAATCTAGTGGCGTTACTTTTAGCATGAAACAATCTCCACCAAATCACCAAATCTCCACCAATCACTAAAACCAGAGATTTACACCAGTTCCTTTGCTTGTTTTTCCTGATAGTGACTACAGTTAGGAAGTCCGGTGGGTGCAATCTCAGTTCTGGAGATATTTCCCTAGAAGAAACTGATTCAAAGTGGGATAACTGGGTATGAAGAACAGTCCCTGGGAGTTGGGGGCTGAAGACCTGAGTTCTGGTCCTGCCTAACTCCCACTTTATATTAAGCTGACCCTATGAAACAGCTGATACATGACCATTTTTTTACCAACAAATTAGACAAATTCATGGGTGAACAAATTCAAAAACCCTTTGCCTCACCACTGTGACACGAGGATGACATGTATACCCACCTTGCCTAACTCACAGCATCACACCAGGGATTGTCAACATACGGAAAAGAGCTTTGCAAACTGTAAAGGTCAATCCTACAAACAGCAGCTGTGAGACATAACACAACCCTGAGGGGCTGACCATGGCCAAACATTGGAGGGGAAGAGGACCAAGTCCCAAAAGCATCTGAGATACTGAGATCGTGCTGAGGAATGAAATCTTCGAAAAGATGGAATCTAAACATAAACAGAAAACAAGAGCAGGCTGCGTTGCAGTGGAAGATGTGGTTAAATGACTCTACATGTGGTCATCTGCCATTGAATACACTGCAAATTCTGTAAAACCAACTAAGGGAAATTAGGGAGATATATCAGGGAGCAAACTGTAAAGATACTGATATGAACACGAATGTGAGATCAGTGTTGAATGATGGACACAGAAGGATGGCTCTCAGTCCTTGTGAATGTATAGTTGTTGGAAACGTGTCTGTCATACACAGACAGGCCTCCAACTCACCTCCAAAATCAGATACAAACTTCAAATACTTTGAAAAGGCTCCCTAGAGGACCATTTACCCCGAATGTAGAGACTAAATGAAAAACCACCCTTTGAAGGGGAGAAAAACACACTCAAAAAACTTCTCATTTCCACATGTATAGTTATCTGGAAAACAGATCCCCCATTAAACGGATGGTCAAAGCTGCACCACAACATTAAACTAAGTACACAAATTCAAGAGTTCCCTTCCTCACCCTCCTGAAATGAAACATTCTAATAGGACAGAAATAACCTCATGAGGAAGTTCAGTGAAGGTACTCCCATTTGGCACTGCTATCCAGACACCGGGTTAGGAAACTAGTTATTTGGAACTCAGAAAAAGAAAGAACTATTTTGATTAGGCAAGGCCCCTGTGCAAAGCACCTAGTTTCATCTGGGTCTCCGTAGTCTGACAGGTGTCATGCACTCCTGGACTACCTCTTAATGAAATGAGGGACCTTGACTCCAGGCCCCATGCTCAGCAGCCCTGAAGACTCTTTGGGTCAGATATAATGTCCTCTCACTTCCAGCTTCATAGCAGACCATGTTTTCATATAGAAATTTCTCTAGCAGGCTTACTAGCCTATGTTATCTTAAGTTGGGGCCTACTCTTACACAAGAGGCTTAAACTGCCTCTGAGTAAGAATTAAAGATATGTTATATTTTTGTGAATTATTCATTTATTCATTCAGCAAAGGTTATTAAGAAGGTACTGAGTTTGGATGTACTTTGCTTTAGGAAAATCATTTTCAAGTTTGCTTCATGCAAAGTGGGAATAACTAACTTGGTAACTCAATAGATTAGTTAAGTGATTACCCCAGGTTTAAACTGTCATTGAGTTTCAAGTATGACAAGAAAACCAGGGACCCATGGAGGTGGACACATTCCCACCTGTCAATAACCCTCAAGGGGAAAGCTTCAGTATTACCCAAAATGGCCAACTTTGCATGGTTAATCATTTAGTTAGAGGCTCACAAGATCAAAAACAATTCTTAAGAAAATATTTATGTGACTACAAGGACAACGAGCTGACATCTCCTAGGTGCATTGTCAGGGGCAGAAATACAAGTTCCTGTTTCACCAGCAGAGCTCCAGTCACTCAGTTGAAGCTGAAAGTCAGAACCAGCTGTGTTTCTGTCATTCCCTCATATGAAAAGAACCCAGCTATAGACCTTGTTTACTCCATGAGAAAAAATTCTTAACAACCCACAAATAAATTTTAGGTTTCATTTTTGCCTCTGCTTCCTCCAGAGCTACAAAGGTCACCCAAATTTCTGTGGTGAGGGTATTTAGGAGAGGCTTTCTTTTGGATGTCAACTTGTCAAACTTGCATTTAGATGAGTGTGATCTAGTCTTCTTCTATAATTTACTTTTGCACTATTTGTTCATATAATAGACATTCTCTGAGAACAGGCACTGGGGACACGAAAATGAATGATACTGAATTTTTGCCCTTGGGGCCTGCGGCGTTAAAGGTGGGTTAGACCCATAAACCAACAATACAGTGCAATGTGGTACACGCCGTCACTGGCATGCACAAAGCATTCACAAAAAAGAGAATGAAAAGGCGGAGGAAGGTGGCAGAGGAGAAGAGGCTTTGGCCCAAGTTCTTGTTCAATAAAGATCATATTTTGTAGATCAAAAGATGATATAATCTGCCAACCCCTTAGCATGTACAGCTCATGAAGCAAGACAAAGTATCCATGAAGAGTTCCACATTGGTGAGCCTCTGGTGCAAATAAGTTAGAAATCATAACCCATTTATGGATACCTACCTAGAATTGATTCCCAGTCAGAGTGCCTTCCTAGCTGATAAGAACAATACTGGGATTCTGCATTGGAAACAGAATACAAACAAGTTGCCAAATAAGAATCAAAATACAGGATCAGCCTCAATTTCAGTGCAAGTGGTCCATTGCTTTGGTTCACAGGCTACACAGTCCAGAAGATGACAGATCTAAGGGTTTCATCAATCAGATTAACCTTTCCTCTTTTCACAGAAAGAACAAGTAATGGGGATAAGAGAAGGGCCTAGAATAGTCCCCTGAAAGTGTTATATATCAGGAAGCAAGTTCCCATGTGGAAACACAGTGGGGGAAAGGGAATTCCCTCAACATTGTTCTATCTACACAGAGAATTTAAGTACCTTGCCCAGTATCACAGAGCTAGTAAGGGGTGAGCCTTAAATCAAACTTGATCATCAGGTCCGGAAATGCAGTTAACAGGCTGGGGCTGCCTCATGAAATTTCTATTCAGGAAATATGTCTTTAAAGTCAACAGACTGTCCTAAGTAGGCCATTCTAGAACATTTTTCTAGACAAAAACATCATATCCACAGCTTCCAGCCTAGAAGCTGATACAGCGAAGACACACACTAATAATTTGTTATATAATTGCATATACAATTAATTACCAAAATGTGAGGTACAGACCACCTAGGAACTCAGATAAGGTAGGTTTATTATTATGGGCAAGAATCTTTCTAGAGGCAGTAGAATTGCAGCTGGGTCTTGAATTAAGTAGAATTAAGATGAATAAAGAGCAGGAAAAAAGTCATGAATAAACAAATGAGACTCCGAATTACAACAAAAGAGTTTTAGTCTTGTAAACTTTGCTATAAAGTGAAGCATATTTAGGTATGAAGCATGCTGACTAAACTTTTTGTTGTCTTGATATAAGTCATAAAAAAGTATATTTTTTGGGAGCTGGAAAGTGCTAATAATGAAAACAGTGGCTGAAATTCATTAAGCATTTACTATGCCAAGCACCACTCTAAGCACTTCACACGTACTAACACATTTAATCCCTACCAATACCCTGTTGAGAGGTTGAGATACAGAGAATTTAAATTACTCACCAAAGGTCCTAGACCTAGTAAGTGTTAGGCCTGGAGTCAAACTCGATCCTCCTCGGGCTTAGGAATATTGTTCCATGTCTTTGCTCTCACCTGGAAGTTTCTAATTAGAAAATTTCTTTCAAGTCAGAATAAAATCTTCAGCAGTTGTCCCATCTCAAAATGTCTGAATTTCTGATTATTTACAAGGCTGCAAATCCCTTCTAGCCATGCTCTAATGCGAGTACTTGGATAGTGAAATAAACAATAAATCTCTCTAAATCCCAGGATATTCAGTTTATTTGACTTTTAGTTTAGCAATTCTTAAACTTTCCTATACATCCAAACTACCTGTAGAAGTTTCTAAACTTAACACAGGCCCAGGGACCCAATCCCAAACCTACAAATCTTAGAGACTAAGATCTCATATGTATATGTATTTTAAAGATTCAAGGGTAATACTGATGCTAAATGTGTTTGAGAATCACTGCTCTATGCTGTGTTCTATTTTATTAGTATTTCTTTTTTTCATTATTATTATACTTTTAGTTCTGGGATACATGTGCAGAACACGCAGGTTTTTTACATAGGTATACATGTGCCATAGTGGTTTGCTGCACTCATCAACCTGTAATCTACATTAAGTATTTCTCCTAATGCTAACTCTCCCCTAACCCCTCACCGCACAACAGGCCCTGGTGTGTGATGTTCCCCTTCCTGTGTCCATGTGTCCTTATTGTTCAATTCCCACTTATGAGTGAGAACATGTGGTGTTTGGTTTTCTGTTCCTGTGTTAGTTTGCTGAGAATGATGGTTCCCAGCTTTATCCACGTCTCTGCTAAAGACATAAACTCATCCTTTTTCGTGGCTACATAGTATTCCATGGTGTATATGTGCCACATTTTCTTTATCCAGTCTATCATTGATGGGCATTTGGATTGGTTCCAAGTCTTTGCTATTGTGAATAGTGCTGTAATAAACATACATGTGCATGTGTCTTTATAGTAGAATTATTTATAATCCTTTGGGTATATACCCAGTCATGGGATTGCTGGGTCAAATGGCATTTCTGGTTCTAGATCCTTGAGGAA